>CAUYQV010072473.1:0-36005 GCA_963574575.1 Galagoides demidoff | reverse complement strand
AGATCAAACCAGCTACCTACCGTTACCTTATATTTGATAAACCAATTAAAAACATTGAATGGGGAAAAGATTCCCTATTCAATAAATGGTGCTGGACAAACTGGCTGGGGACCTGTAGAAGACTGAAACTGGACCCACATCTTACACCATTAACTAAGATTGATTCACGCTGGATTAAGGACTTCATTCATTTTTAAATGGAGATGGAATCTTACTATGTTGCTTAGACTGGTCCCAAACTCTTGGGTTCAAGGGATCCTCTATTCCACTTTTGCCTACCAAGGTACTGGGATTAAAGGTGTGGGTCATCACACTCAGCTCCTTTTTTCTAATGTATGATGTTAGTGCTGTAAATTTCCCTCTCAGCATGCTTTACCTGTCTCCTTTTGGTATATTGCATTTTGATTTTCGTTTGTTTTTGTGTATATTTAAATTTTCCTTGGACTTCCTCTTAGATTCATGGATTATTTAGCAGCATATTGTTTAGTTTCTATGTGTTGGAAAATTCCTATTATCTTTATGTTACTGATTATTATAGTTTGATTCTGTTGTGCTTAGAAATAAAAACACTCTATTATTTAAATTCCTTTTCATTTGTTGAGGTTTGTTCTGTGGCCCAGAATATGATGTATCTTGGCATAATCCACAGGCAATGGAAAAGACTATGTATTCTACTGTTCTTAGGTGAAATATTCTATAGGTCTTGGTTAGCTCCTGTTGGTTGATGGTATTGTTGAGTTCTATATTCTTGCTGATTTTCAGTCTATTTGTTCTATCAGTTGTTAAGGAAAGGACATTAAAGTTTCTAAAAGAAATTACAAATTATTAATATATTCAGAGGGTGCCAAAAATATATGTACACATTTTAAGAAAGGGGAAAAACTGTATTAAACTTTTAATTCTCACTATACACCAATAACATTTGTTATCTTGTATATTATATCTTACATCTCTTGTACTTGCAGAGTCAAATGTGACTTGAGTATTTCAAGTTTAATACAGTTTTTTCCTTTTTTTTTTTTTTTAGAGACAGAGTCTCACTTTGTTGCCCTCAGTAGAGTGCCCTGGCCTCATAGCTCACAGGAACCTCAAAATCTTGGGCATAGGCAATCTTCTCGCCTCAGCCTCCCAAGTAGCTGGGACTAAAGGCACCCACCACAGTGCCTGGCTATTTTTTTTTAGAGACAAGGGTCTAGCTCAGGCTGGTCTCAAACTCCTGACCTCAGATAATTTACCTGCCTTGGCCTCCCAGAGTGCTAGGATTACAAGTGTGAGCCACTGTGCCCAGCCATTCCTTTCTTAATATATGTATACATATTTTGGTACCTTCTATATAATATATTTTTTATATTATATTAGTATTTATATATGATAATTATAAAACTATAATTATGGATTTGTCTATTTCTCTGTCTGTTCTATTAGTTTTTACTTCACATAGTTTAGAGTTCTGTACATTTAGGATTGTTCTTATCTTCTTGGATAATTGGCCCTTTTATCATTATATGATGCCTCTTCCTATTTCTGGTAATGCTTTCTCTTTGAAATTTAATTTATCTCATATTAATATAGCCACTTCTGCTTTTCTTTGATTAATAGTTATATATTTTATCATTTCCCATGATTTAACTTCAAACCTGCCTGTGTTATAATATTTGAAGTAAATTTTTTGTACATATTATATAATTTTGTACACATTATGGTTCAGGCATTCTAATCAATTCAGTCAATCTCTGTCTTTTAATTACATTTAAATCACTTACATTTAATGTAAGTATTGATAGGTTAGGGCTTACGTATGCCATTTTAATTTTTGTTTTATTTGTTCTCTTTGTTTTCCTGTTTTATTTTTCTTGCCTTCAGTGGGTTACATAAACATTTTTTAAAATTCCTTTTTGATTTATTTATATTTCTTTTGAGTGAATTTCATAGTATAGCTTTGTAATAACTGGTCTAGGCATTACATTATTTATATATATATGTATATAACTTATCACAGTCTACTGATGTCATTTTACCAGTTCAAGTGGAATATAAAAACTTATATATCTCCCTTTACGTCTCTTTACCTGCCCTCATAAAATATTTGTTTTGAATATTTCTAGTACATACATTTAGAACCCCCACCAGGCCACAGTACAAATGGTCTTCCATCATAATTTAGAAAACTCAAAAGGAGAAAGAAGGAAAATCTATTGTATTTACTCATACTTTTCTTACTCTCTTTATTTTTTTATTTTTTATTTTTTGAGACAGAGCCTCGAGCTTTCCCCCTGGGTAGAGTACTGTGCCATCACAGCTCACAGCAACCTCCAACTCCTGGGCTCAAGTGAGTCTCCTGCCTTAGCCTCCCAAGTAGCTGGGACCACAGGTGCCCACCACAATGCCCAGCTATTTTTTGGTTGCAGCTGTCATTGTTGTTTGGCAGGCCCGGACTGGTGGAACCCGCCACCTTAGGTGTATGTGGCTGGATCTTAGCCACTTGAGCCACAGGCACTGAGCCCTCTCTTTATTTTTTTACTGATGTTCCAAGGTTTCTTCTTCAATTATTTTTTTGTTTGTTTAGATACCTTCTTGTACTCTTTTTTTTAAAATAGTGGGTCTGTAGGTGTTAGATTTTCTTAGTTTTTCTGCATCCAAAAGACTCTTGATTTCCTTAACATGCTTCAAGGATATTTTCACAGGGTATAAGTTTCTGGATTGACAGTTCTTTTTTCTTTCACATGTAAAAATATGTTATACATGTTGAGCATCCTTAATCAAAAAACCAAAATCTTAGATGCTTCTGTGGCTCAAGGAGTAGGGTGCTGGCCTCATATACCAGAGGTGGCAGGTTCAAACCTGGCCCCAGCCCCAAACTGCAAGTAAATAAAAATAAAAAATAAACATAAAAAAAACCCAGAAACTTTTGAGTACTGACATGACTCCACAAATGGGACATTTTACACTTGACTTCATGTGATGATTGCAGTCAAATTGTAGTCAAAACTTTGATTTTAGCACAAAATTATTAAAAATAGGCTTGGCGCCTGTGGCTCAAGTGGCTAAGGCACCAGCCACATACACCTAAGGTGGCAGGTTTGAGTCCAGCCTGGCCCGCCAAACAACAATGGCAGCTGCAACCAAAAAAAAAAAAAAAAAAAAAAGCCAGGCACTGTGGTGGGCACCCGTGGTCCCAGGTACTTGGGAGGCTGAGGCAGGATACTCACTTGAGCCCAGGAGTTGGAGGTTGCTGTGAGCTGTGATGCCATAGCACTCTAACCAGGGGGACAGCTTGAGGCTCTGTCTCAAAAAAAAAAAAAAAAGAATTATTAAAAATATTGTACAAAAATTTCTTTAGGCTAAGTGCATAAGGTGTGTATGAAATATACTTAAATTTTATATTTATACTTGATTCCGATCCCTAATCTATCTCATCAGGAATTTACAAATATTCTAAAATCTGAAAAAAAATCAGAAAAAATCCCAAATCTGGAACACTCTGGTCCCATGCGTTTCAGATGAGGGATACTCGACCTGTATTACTTTCTTCTGGCCTCCATGATTTTGACAAGAAATTATAGTATAATTGTAATTGCTTTTCTTCTGTTAGATATGCTGTAGCTTTTCTTGGCTGCTTTTAAGATTTTTTTTTTTTTGCTTTTAATTTCTAGAAGTTTAATTATAATGTATCTTATTTTGGATTTCTTTGGGTTGATCCTGTTTGGAATTCACTTAAATTGTTGAATCCATGCACATTCCAGCTATTTGGGTATTTTTTCCAGCCCTTCCTTCTTTCTCCTTCTCTTCCAGAACTCATTTTTAGTTTACTTTTTCTCTCAGTTTCTTTATTATGGTACTGAGCACATCCGCTCAGTTTTTAAAGTTTTAATTCTGGTAGTTTTAATTCTACAGTTTCCATTTGGTTCTTCTTTTGACCTATTTCTTTGCTGAAGCTTTCTACTTTTTCATTTGTTTCAAGCATGTATAATTCTATCTGTCTTGGTATATATTGATTGTCTTTTTAAAAACAGTTTGATATCTTCCTGATTCTTGTTATGATGAGCGATTTTCAGTTGAAAAAAACCTAGACATTTTTGTGATATGCTAGGAGACTCTGGATCATATTTAAACCACCTGTTTTAGCCAGCTTTCTGTGATGTTACTATGGTAGCCTGGAGTGGTATATTGTCTCATTCCTGCCAGGTAAAGGAAGAATTCCAGTTCCCTCACTCAGCCTTTGTTGATACCTGAGTTGTAAAGGCTCCTTGTTACTATTAGATGGGAGTGGGAATTCTGGCTCCCCAAGTGGTCTCCATTGATCCCACTGTAGGATCCACCTCATCATTGCTGGGCAATTGTACAAGTCCTGACTCCTCACTCATGTCCTATGATGCCACCCCACTTGAAGAGGGAAAGGGAATCCTTATTATTGCCATGTGGAGGGTCAAGTCCAGTCTCCTCATTTGATTTCCACTAGCATCACAGAGATGCAAGGAAGGCCTTATTCCCAGCACATGAGAATAAAATTTCTTGCTCCCTATTTGGCCTTCTCTAATACCATTATGGTAGGTGTTGAGGTGCCTTGTTACAGCTCATCAAAGGTTTTTGCTGGTGGGGATAGGGGTGGGTCATAGTCTTTCTTTTTGTGGTTGTTTAGAGTAAAGTGGTTATTAATTTAGTTTTCTACTGAACTAGACCACCCATTTCTATTTCCTTTGATTGAAGAGTTCAGGCTTTGTTGGGCTTCTTTGGTGTTTCTGGGTTACCATCTTCTCTAGCTCTAAGTCTGGGATATATAAGGCAAAGGAAATTTACCATCATGTCATCGCTTTGGTCCCAAGATCCCTGGCCCATCTGCCTTCTTCTATTAGCCTTTCAGAGGCCTTTTTACATTTACTAAATATATAATGTCCAGGGTTTTCAGTTGTACATAGTGGGAAGAACATGTTTACTCCATGTTGCCAGAAGCAAAAGTTCTCTGGTGTTGAAATTTGTAAGAAAGTTTTCTAAATTTATTGAAATGATTTTTTTTTGACTTTTTGATATATTGTGTTGAACTGTTGATGTGTTACTGCTCATTAACAGATGTTCTAAAATAAATAGGCCAGATGTGGTGGCTCACCCCTGTAATACTTCGCCCTTTGGGAGGCGAAGGCAGGAGGATTGCTTGAGGCTGGGAGATTGAGCCCAGCCTGGGCAACATAGTCAGACCTCATCTTTCAAAAAAAAAAAAAAAAAACAAAAAAACAAAAATTGGCCAGGTGTGGTAGCTTATACCTGTAATCCCAGGTGTTCAGGAGGCTGAGGCAGGAGGATTGCTTGAGCCCAGGAGTATGAGGTTGTGGTAAGGTATGATCATTCCACTGCACTGTAGCCTGGGTGACAGGCCAAGTCTGTGTCCCAAAAATAAATATATAAGTAAATAAATAGTAGCAGTGTTTTTTAAAAAATATATGCAATAGATTATAGGAATATTTGTATGCAAATTAGGTAAACTTTTTTAAAAAGTCATGTATATTTACAAGTGTAATAGTCATGTCCAAAATAACTTACATAAAACTTATTCTCTAATTCTAAAGGAATCATTGGCATATGCAGTAATTTAAAGAGGATTGCTTATTATCAGTTTTTCATGTACAATAATGTCCATTTTCTTTTTGTCCTTCTTCCCCTATCAATTTAAAATTGAATAAAATTGAAGTTAGAAGAACAGTGCCATTTTTGCTTACATAAGGTCCTTATTAAAATGGCAAACTGATTCTTATAGTTGCTCAGGGCAGAAATTTTGGAGTTCTTCCTTCCTCTCTTTTTCTTTGCATGATTCTCTCTTCAGCTGTACACCCACATATCTTGTTCTTACTCTAAGTCTTCTCTGTCCCTTAGCACCACCGCCATCTCCCCCACCCATCTCCCCCCTCTGCCTCTGCTCTCTCTTTCCTCCTTACTTGGCTTTATCTTTTTTTCTCCACTGGTCCCTACACGGGCTATATAGATATTTACTTGTTATACAAACTGTAAGCTCTACCAGGGCAGGAGGTTGTTTTATTCAATGCTTTATCCTAGAACAATATCTGGCATTTTGTGGGGACTCAGTATATATTTGTTGGATGAAATTGATGCAAGTACGGAAAATACGGTATGTCAGTGGCTTGACTTAAGACAGGCTTGTCCCTGTGCTTTCCATTCTCATCAGTTATTCTTCCGAGATTGTTTTCTCTTGATGTTAAGGAGCTCTTAAGACATAGAATTAAGTTCCCTAATAAAAGAGATAGACCAAAATGAAGGTTTGTCTCCACCCTGATGTGATATGTATTCTGGACTGCAGTTGTGGTATGTATTGTGGACAGTATGTTAATAAGGGACAGGCGAGGACTGCACGGGGAGTTTAATTGCAAGTCACCACTGCAGTTGAGTTGAACCTTTCTGCCTAGAGCCATTCATCACGAGTGACAGCCAAGAGAGGAGGAGAAGCAGCAGATACCTCCACAGATCACCCTCCTCCCTACCCGCCTCAGCCTGTCATTCAGTTTACAGTCCTCTTTGTTGGCTGCACTCATTCCCAGAGGATGTATTTATCACCATGGAAAAAACCCAAGTGACATCAGCAGCAGCACTTACAACTCTGTGCTGTGATCCAATAAATAATGTGTGCTCAGTGTGTGGAAATATTGGAGCAGCCCCTTATGTTACCAGAACCAAGCATAGTTATCAAGCCTCAGCCTTCCCTGGACCTGGTTAGACGTGCAGGATCTCTGGCCCCACCTAGACCCTCTCTTGAGAAAGATTCCTGGTGACTTGTGTGGATACTGAAGTTGGAGAAGCACTCACCTGGAGAAGACTTGACTGATGCCTCGCCTACAGCCACCATCTCTTTAGGACATGATTTAAGATCATAATGTCACAAATAGAGTTCAAATAAAGCTAGTAAACAAAGCTTTTCACCAGGGGATGGAATAGAAACAGAAGTTAAATTAGCACATTGAATTGACCTACCTGGGCACCCTACATGGGTTTACAAAGCACTTATGTTTAAGTCTCTGTTCCCTGCAAAATTAGCAATTTCGTTTCTGTTTTCAGCAGCGTAAATCAATGTTCAGAAAATTGAACTGACTCTTCCAAGGTCAAGCAGTTGGCAGATGGAATAAAGACTGCTGGGACCAATCTTTGGACTTCACCTCCCAATATAGCTCTCTTCACAAAATTTTAAAGTCTTTAAAATATCAGTCTTCCTTCCTTGTTTCCTTCCTTCCTCCCCCTTCCCTCCCTCTGTCTCTTCATTCTTTTCTTCTTCCTTCTCTCTTCCTCCCTCTCTCCCCCTTTTCCTTCCTTCCTTCCTGCTCTCTCTCTCTCTCTTTTTCTTTTGTAAATGGTGGATGATACATAGCTAGTCACAGCAGGTGTATGGTCTTTTTTGACTGAATCCCACATCCATTTAATGTGGTGGAGCTCTAAACAGAATACCACTCTTTGGTGACTCTTGTCAAATTATTTATTTGAATCTATGAATAATAGAATCCCCTGCTTCTAGCAACTGCTCATTACAAAATTTGGTTTATATTATATAGATATAAACTAAGTGCATATTTAGGATTAACCAAGTGAGTACTTAGCATCGTAGCAATCAATACAGAAATCCCTAGTTAAGTGGCACTGCTTAGCTTTGGCTTATGTCTTAAATATGTATTAATGTTTATGAATGTTTGTGCCCCTACAAAGAAAGACATTTAACATAATTTGGGGAGGAGAAATAGATTACAGGGATTTGAGAACAGTGACGAACATATCCAATGGTTTCCTAAAAAGATTTTCAAGGATACACCAAACTGTTTCTATTTGGTTTGGGGCAGGCAGGATACACAGAAGATTATATACATGCATGCACAGGCTTTGATCCAAATATGTACTTCAACATTTTTGCCTTGGGGCTTTTCACTAAAGGTCCTATACACTTCAGCTAATATAGCTGCAGAATCAGTGGAAGACTGACGATAACAGCACTGAGTGGATTATACTCCTATAAACAAAATTATCAGTGATTAAGACAGAGTATACTTAGCTAAGCTGCAGAATGTCATCAAAGCTCACATTCTAAAACCCTTCCAGTACTTTTCTACAGATTCTTCACTAAAAATAATGGAAGAGCTGAAGGCTTGAAAGGCTTTTCACTCTTGCACAAACTTCACATGAAATGACTGTTGAGGGTACACAAAATATTAAATGTAGCAGATTTACAGGGTTTGTTTATTTTAAGCATCAAAAACCAGTCCTGTTTGGGAATCTGAAATCCAGTTTCTAGAGAATACAACTTGGGTAGCCCCTGTGCTCCCATCAACATACCAGAGGGCCATAAGTTAAAAAATATGGCTCAAGAAATAATAGTTGATATTTTGTACATGCACTCAGAGGTCTCAAGGGCCCCAGCAATATAGAGGGTCGACACACAAGGCACATCATGGGAGTTCTCTATACAATCTGTATTCCATCAGCCATTTTCATACGCAATCATTTAATTAAAAAATGGAGCACTACAGGAGGCTCATAGCTTATTGCCATTATTTAATATTTGTTTTATGACCAGCAAGGAAGGGCTTGTGGGAACCGGCAATTTTTCTCTTGGGGAATAGATACAATCAGAACCATCAACCCCAACCATACATAAAACAGGGTCTAAATCACATTTATCTCCCACCAGAGAGCCAGAAACACAGGGACTGTGTCTCCAGAATTAAAAATTAATAGCCATAAAAGGGACTATAAAAGGGGTGAAAAGGATGTAGGTTCATAACAATATGTCGGGAGCACCCTCAGGACCATTTATTTGCATTTTGAAACTGGAGAGTTACAAAGATGGTCAATTCTGTTATAACAGCTTTTAAATAGAAAGGGCTTGTTTGCAGAAACCAACTTGAACTCGGTTAAACTTTATTTTTAGCCTGAATTTCTAGATTGACTGAGAGTCATATGCAACCAGATAATTGCAAAACTCTTTATTTGAATAAATGCTTGAATAAAACTTTATTGTAATAATATGACTTTTTGTTCCAATTTTGCAGTTATATGTGAAATCAAATACTAACTTCATCATGGGGAAAAACTCTTTTGATAATGAAATGAAACTAATGCAATCATAATATTTTCTAATTCATTTCATAACATATTTGTACAAAGTAATTTATTTATCCATCTGGATACGTGAGTATTTTCACCATGCTACATTTTTGAAGGAAAAAGTCTAGGAATTTTGTCTACCATATTCAACAGGACAATTGATTTCTCGTGCTGGTCACAGTAAAATTAATGATATTTCACCGAATGAAATTTCTTGTTAAGTTTTATATGAGAAGGATTGTACTTTACATTAATATATGCTCATATTTATATCACACATTTTCTCTTTCTTTTTTTACCTTATGTGGTCATTTTATATCATGCATTTTCTAAGAATGTATATGCTTTGGATTTTTAGGAGATTTTTGTTGAATGAATAACCATGCTATACATTTCTCTCTCTGCCAGTGAGGGCAATCTGGCAGGGTACTAGTCCTTCCAATTGGCAGATAAGAGTGTGAGCAAAGACAGGTTCAATTTTTGCCAACATTATAAGTTTAAACTGTGACATATCTCAGTTTAAGTTAAGTCTTAACTTAAAGACATGTCTTAATATCTCTATGGAAGTGCTTTAAACTTTGTCTTTGTTTTTCCTAAGTAAAATTTTCTCTTTTACACTGAAACTTGTGAAGGTTACTTTGCTCTCCATTCATGCTGCCTGTCCAGTTTTGTTCGTTTGTTTTTATTTTGGGCCGGGGCTGGGTTTGAACCCACCACCTCCGGTATATGGGGCCAGCACCCTATTCCTTTGAGCCACATTCATTTTTGCTTTCAATTACCTTTGTGCCTTTGTTGAACTTTCTAGTTCCACAGAATAATCAAACCAGGTCAACTAGGTTCAGGGAATCAGGATCCTTCATCCCAACAGGATGTTTCCCTAAATAAAAAAAAAAAAAAAATTAAGGAAGCCAAATTTCTTAAAAGAAGACATACAAATGGCCATCAGATATATGAAGAATGTTCAACGTTCCTAATCATTAGAGAGATACAAATTAAAACCACAACGAGATATCATCTAACACCTGTCAGAATGACTAGTATCAAAAAGACAAAATAACAAGTACTGGAGAAAATACGGAGGAAAGGAAACCTTGTCCACTGTTGCGTGGAATGTAAATCAGTGTAACAGATATTATACAAAATTGTTCAGAAGTTCTTCAAAAAGCAAAAAGTAGAATTACTAAAAGTAATTCTAGTAGAATTACTAAAAGTAATTACTAAAAGTAATTCTAAATTGTATGATACAGCAATACCGCTTCTGGTTGTTTACCCCAAAGATTTGAAATCAGTTTGTTGAAGAAGTATCTGTATTCCCGTGTTCATGGCAGCACTTATTCATAATAGCCAAATTATGGAATCCACCTAAATGTCCATTAACAGGTAAATAGTCTAAGAAATAAGGTATGTATCCACTGTGGAATACTATTCAGCTTTAAAGAAAGGGATTTTGTCATTTGTGACAACACTGATGGAATTGGAGAGCATCATGATGAGTGAAATAAGCCAGACACTGAAAAGTGCCACATGTTTTCACTTATGGGTTAAATCAGAAACAATCAAACTCATAGAAGCTGAGAGTAGAATAGTAGTTACCAGAGCCTGGGGGCCCGGAGGATGGGGTGGGAGGAATAGGGAGATGATGATCAAGGGGTATAAAATCTCAGTTACACGAGAGGAAATGGTTTTCTTATCTTTTCTATAGCAGAACCTGGGAAAAAGTTAATAGAGTATACTGCACCTTTCAAAATGCTAAAAAAAAATTTAAAAGCCAGTAATTGGTAAATGCCTGTTTTTGTGCTAATAATTTTATATAGTCTGATGTAACAGTTTGAAATGGGAACTCTTATCATTTCCATTCTGCAGAAGATGACACTGAAGAACAGAGCGATTAAGTGGCTTGTTGATGGTCACAAAGTCAGTAAATATTAGGGCAAGATTCAAACTTAGGCTCTCTGCCACTGCTCGGCTCTTAATTACTATTATTCTCTTCTCTGCCTTTTTCTTTTTCAATACCAGTTCTTTCTACTAAACCAAAAAAATCGGCAAAATGCTTTTGCCTCTTATAACCAAATCCAGATGGCACTGAGAAGGGAAATCTCATCTCTGTCACAGAATAAGGAGCTTTTTCTACTGGAGTCAAAACAATTTACTTCATCATTTTATTTCATATTCAAGCAGGGTGATTGATTGTATTTATTTTTATTTATTTTTTTGAGACAAAGTCTCACTTTGTTGTCCTCACTAGAGTGCTGTCGCATCATAGTTCACAGCAATCTCAGACCTCTTGCCTCAGCTTCCCGAGTAGCTGAGACTATGGGTGCCCATCACAATGCCCAGCTATTCTTTTTTTTAGAGATGGGGTCTCACTCTTGCTCAGGCTGGTCTCTAACTCATGAGCTCCAGCAATCCATCCACCTCAGCCTCCCAGAGTGCTAGGATCACAGGTGTGAACCACCACGCCCGGCCTGGGGTGATTGATTTTAAACCTCAATTCTGGGGGGCTTCCTCTGGGACACCTTATCCACCCAATGGGATTTTCTTTGCTTTACAATCCCAGTTAACTTCCCTTCACTTGATTGCCTGACTCTTTAATTTTCCTTTCAATTATTGTTTCTATTTATTTATTTTGTAGAAATGAAAGTCTTGCTATGTTGCCAGGTTGATCTCAAACTCCTGACCTCATGCGATCCTCCAGAGTAGCTAGGATTATAGGAAAGAGTGCCACCACATCTGGCAACTTTTTCTTTAAATTAATAAAGCAATACGTGCTTATGATAAACCATGTTTTAAAACAGTATGACAGGATATAAAGTGAAAAAAAGACTATCCCTTCCCTTCATGCTCCCCCCGGTCCTGCCCCATTCCTTTGAGTGAACTACTGTTACCAGTTGCTTCTAGGTATCTCTATAAATATTTCTAGGTATTTACAGCTAGTACTTTAGATACCTGTTATCACATCAAATATGATGCCCTGCCTCTGTTATTTTTATCTGAATATATCATGCTTCATTTCCTACAGACATCTATAGGTCTGTTGATTGCTATATTGCTTCATCTGAGTAGGCACGTATGTGGAGCACTGGCAAAGCATGGGCAAGAAGAAAAAGAGAGAGAGAGAGAAAGGGAATAGCTTTGATGAATTATTTTTTTCTCTTGAGACAGGGTCTCTGTCAACCAGGCTGGAGTGCTGTAGTATCATCATAGCATACTGCAGCCTTGAACTTCTGGGGTCTAGCAATTCTGCCTCAGCCTCCTGAGCTGCTAGGACTATGGGTGTAAGCCACCATGCCAGCCTAAGTTGTTGTTTTTTAAATTTCTGCGGAGATGGGGTCTCTCTAGGTTGTCCAGGCTGGTCTCAAACACCTGGCCTCAAATGATCCTCCTGCCTTGGTCTCACCAAAGTGCTGGAATTATAGGTGTGAGTCACTGTGCCCAGGCAACTATGTTGACCTTGTATAGAGTATGTTGCAAGATATTTTCTGAATATAAGCAAATCTAGAAAGAAGCCATTTTGATTTTAAAATCAAATTTTGATTTGATTTTGAATTTTATGGTATAAACTTATTTTAAATGGGCATTACATGTTGAGGAAGCATCATTATGCTTTCAATGTTCAGGACATTAACGCTCCTAAACCATCTCTGAATCTAATATGTTCTTTTTAGCAGCCACACTTGTTTCACAGAAGTCCCATATTTATTTAACCAGTCCCCAGTCAGGGACATTTACATTATTTCTAATTTATGATTACAAATAACGCTGTCGTGAACATCTACTCCGCCTCTGTTTAGCTTTGCTTACCTGTATGCATTCATCAGTATATATGGGTATAAATTCCTACAAGTGTTTAATTCTGACATTTCCTTGACAAGTCAAATACTTCCTGTGAAAACCAAGAGTTTCATCCAAGAAGATCACAATATAAATGAAGGTTCTGAAAGAAGGTCAGACCCTTCTTTCACCGTCAGAAGTTTAACTCCAGGAAGTCTCATTGGGTCTTATACTCGTGGAACAAGTGTGGGGGTCTTTCACACAGACATCGGGGGAGGATCTGGAGTCCTCCCAGGACTTTGACTCCCTATTTTCATCACTAGATACTATCACTACACACTTTCCAATTTGCATGGTTTTCTCTTTTCACTGCACCCATGTGGCCTACAGATACTAGGGAATAAGGGGAAAGACAACACTCCCCCGTATCAATAATATTTGTTACAGTAGACCTGGAGAGATACGCTGTTTTTTCACTAGCCTGTGGTAGGTACCATTAATATGGAGCCCTGAGGTATGACAGCCTCAGAGATGAAAGTCCCCTTACCTTATTAAGAGATTCTTTAAAAAATCACAGAATAAGATTCATTCAAGACTGCCGCTTGTCCCACTTTATGCTGAATTTTATTTTAGAACAAATAGTCGTGTTAATGCAAGAGCCTATGGTGTTCTATAAGCCAGTATACATCTCTTCCTTAGGGAACACACCACTCTATTAACCAATTTGGAAACACACAGCAGAGGGCAGAACCTGGCTTGGACTAATTAATTCGTAATTATTCGGCTAAGGGTGTGTGAGTATGAATGCACATGTGCAAATATACTCGCCTTTAAGCTGTCTCCCCGGGCAAGCCTCCTGTGTAGATGACGCTCCCCGGGCTGTGTAGATCAGAAGAACTCTTAGCATTGTGAAACTCTTAGAAATTCCATGTGGCCATTTTTTCTTACCCTTGAAAGAATTCTCCCCCCCCCCCCCGCACCCCCGTCCCCAGAAATTAAATCCACTTTGAATTCACTCCCATTTTTTAGAATTGGAGAGTCAGAGTGGGCCCCATGTTTCTTGGAAAATTTGCTGTTTCAACCGAGCAAAGATGCCCCGAATCTCCGATTGCTCTGTAGAGAGCCACTGGCTGAGATTACCGGTTCTTCCGCACCCGGCAGGCTACCTGATTAGTTGCCATTAAAGCTAATGTAAGACAAATACTCATCCTGTGAGGAGAGTGCCTGTAACTTTAATAATGCCCGCGGGAATATGTCTGACCTCACACCTCCAACCCAGACATTGTTTCACCATACCCCACAACTTGCGAATTTCAATTATTTGTTCAGAGGGGCCGTTCATAATTGCCTGGTGTAAGCCTGCCTTTAGGATGCAAAGCAGAAGACAATGAAAATGCTACCAGGGCGAATTAGGGCAGCAGCACTTAAACGTAGAAATTAACTAGGCCTCTTTTCACAGCTCCCCTTTCCTATTCTGAGAGGTTTTAGTCCGGTGACATCAAAGACAGGATTATGGGAGAAGATAAAAACTTGATCTAATGTCCATGTTTGAAGTCATGAAAGTCCTCCTCTCTCCAAGGCAAAATAACCCTCTTCTTAACACACCCTCACACACACACACACACACACACACACACACACACACATAAACCGAGGTCCAGGTGCAAAGGGGCTGGGGGTGGGCTGAGATGGGGGAAGGCTGCAAGAAGGCCCTGGCTTCCTAAGGGTGTAGCAGTAACTGAGCGGTAAAGCCCTGCATTGCCAGATGAGGTAATAGATTATTTGTAGGCTTGGGCTGGCTTTGTTCTGCAAATGAGTATGGTAAGTCTTTCTTTTAAGTCTGTGTGAGGTTGGGATGGTTCTTTAATAAGATTTTAACTAGGTTTTCCTTACTATCATCAAAGACTACAACAGATTCTTTTTTATGTGAAAGAAGAGTGATCTTTAATGTCAATGCCATTAACAAATATTTCTTTTAATGTTATTTGTCAATCAGATTTCTTCCCTGTAACAATACTGTAGTGTTTGTGTTCACTCTGCACCCCTGGGATATGAAGCATATGTATTGCCATTAAAGTAACAGGCTTAAACATTTTTCTAATAAATAGTTTCTTTGGGAAGGCAAACATTTGTAGGAGGGAGATATACCGTAAGTTGAAAGTATTGCCTTACTTTGTTATTCACAGAAATTGTTTTAGATGAACACAAACTTTGGCTCTTTAAAAGTATATGCAGCTACAGTGCCTGGCATTATACCCTGGAAAATTTGTGTTTAAAACTCTGCAAGCTACTGACCCATGATTTTTAAAGTCTTTAGTTCTTTAAGCACTAAATCAGCATTCAAGTGGCTGGTTAATCTCCCAAGGGCCAAAATGAAGTGCCATGGCCTAAATTATAACAGACTGACTGTTGGAAAACATCTCTGTAGTAGTGAGCATGGAGGATAAACAGAGCCTTTAGGTAGAAATCACCAAGTGCCTCCCTTTCTCCTGTTCTCATATTTTGTAGACTCGTGTAGACTCAAGTCAAAAAAAACAAAATAAAATTCTTATATTGTGGGCAGGGAGTATAGCAAGTATCACAATTTTGTCTCACAACTTAGTCTTTTAGGTTCAACATGAAAAGCTCGTAGGTCCTCTCTGTAGTCTTAGCCCTGTGGTTGGGAATGTTGTCCCATCTTCATAACCGCTCAACTACACTCCTGGCACATGCTCCAGGGAGAAGGCCACACTCTGGTGGCCATCCATGACACCGAGTGATGTGTTCCGTTCTGAGCAATAGCTCAGTTGAAGAGATCTTTGCTCTCTTTGTGATTATCCAAGTTTATGGAAAATTTAAACCTCCTCGTTTATCCAAAGGGTAGGTCTTTGCTATGTGGTACTCCGTGTGGCCCTCCCCTTTTTCTAGAAAAGTCAGATTCTAAGAAGTGTCAGGGTGAGAGGGTGAGAAAACTTTCTCTCCCTCTCTCCTCTGGAGG
Source organism: Galagoides demidoff (assembly GCA_963574575.1). Classification (NCBI taxonomy): domain Eukaryota; kingdom Metazoa; phylum Chordata; class Mammalia; order Primates; family Galagidae; genus Galagoides; species Galagoides demidoff. Next base: position 20,167 of record CAUYQV010072473.1, on the reverse strand, counting down.
TTCAATAGTTGTGTCTGAGGAATAAACTTGACAGTAGACACATTAATAAGAGAACAGGCAGACAAACATATTAGGTGCTTACACACGGGGGGGGGGCTCACAAAGTATGAGACTCAGAGAAGGGCCAGAGGATTGAAGTTTAAATAGCATTTTGAGTCACAGAAAGAAATAGGGGCTTGAAGACCCCTGGAGGGACTTGTCCACAAGCTGGGGGAAGGTGGTGGGAGGAGCTGCACTGCCAGCAAAGGTTGCCTTATAAAGCCGCTGAGCATCCCTCAGAAGAGGTGAAAAGTCTATCTGGGTGAGTGGTGTCCTATGCATGGAGAACTTTAGTTTCTTCTCTCTCTTCTCCTGCCAGATGAATTAATCTTTTCTGGTTAAGGTAGATTCCCAGGAGGCTGTTCATGACAACTGAATTATTTCTGGAGGAAACTTCCTTAGATAAGGGAACTTCAGAGAAAACCCCTCCCTGAGCTTGGGGAGAGAAAAAAGAATTGAGAGATTAGCGGGTAGGAAGCACAGTCAGGAGACTTTGGTTCTGAGATTGCTTCTCCAGTTCCAGGTACTCAGCAGCCAAGGCACCATACTTGGGGTTGTCATTTTCTGAGTTCCAACAGAAGGAGACCTGGGAAGCCCAATAACTTAGACGTCTGAACAGCCCCAGATGACTCACACCAACCCCCGTTTTACCTCTTTACACACTCCCTCAATCTCATGTTTATATACTTACCTTAAAAGTTATTCAACTAAATGTGATAAAAGTTATTTATTCTTTTAAAAAAAATGTCAGCCTCATGATGTCTACGTATGAAGACATTTAAGAAAATTAGCACATCCTTGAGCATCAATTCATCTCTGGGAGAAAAAAAAAGCAAGCACACCCACTGGTTGAAAACTCAGACGAGAAAGTTAGAGAAATAGTCTGCAATGAGTTTTCACAGTATAAACTACATATTAGAAACTGGCAAACCAGTCTTGTCCATAAGAAGTACTTAAGAAATTTGAGACTGGGTGCCGTAGTTCACGCCTGAATTTCTAGCATTCTGGGAGGCTGAGGCGGATGTATTTCTTGAGCAAAAAGAAATTGCTCAGTAATTGCTTAGGAGTTTGAGACCAGCCTGAGCAATACTGAATCCTCATCTCTACTAAAAATAGAAAAAATAGCCAGACATGGTGGTGCACACTGGTAGTCTCAGCTACTTAGAGGCTGAGGCAAGAGAATCTCTTGATCCCAACGGTTTGAGTTGCTGTGAACTATGATGACATCACTGCACTCTAACCAGGGTGACAGAGTGAAACTCTCTCAAAAAGAAAAAAAAAGAGAGGGGGAAGAAATTTGCCCTTTTGCTGTTTATATTAACAGATTTCCAACTTTCATCTTCAAAATCTTTGATTTTGGACTAATCTGCCAAGGTACAACCGGCCCTAGGTGTAGTAATTTCTATTCTTTCTCCTAGCACTTCTCCCTGGCTAGTTTACCATATGAATCAGCCTGCCTTGAGTGTTGGCTATCTGAGGGCCTCCAGCAAGAGCTCAGCCTTTGTAGACAATTCTCCTGACCCCCATGGCTGCAATGTTTACCTGCATGACCCAACCATGGGTTGGGATTCTTTTCCAGATGACCCCCACACCAGTATTCACACTCACAAGCTTTCTTCCAATGCTGGCACCTGATTTTTGCTAATTAATGGGAACACATTAATGGGAACTGCATATATTCTAAAAAATTGAAACAGCTGAAATACAACAATTTGAATCAGAGTGATTTAGAGAAGAGATTTCGACTTCCTAATCATCAGAGTTGGATCTTCCATAGGGTGTATCTCCCTGTCTGGGACTTTGTTGCCATCATTGACAACCCCTGGAAGATAAATGGCAAAGGTTTAGATCTAACCTTACACATTATTTTTCTGTGTAAGAGGGGAATAAGAATGCACATATATTTGACTTTGTAAAATGAAACTCCAGAAAGACAAGTTAGAAACTACAAACAGTAAAAAAGTAGCTACCTATGGGAATAGAGGAGAGAGGGATGGAAGTGAGATTTAAGTATATCTTTTCATATAATTTAATGTGTAACTTTAAATTTTCATTGTGATAAAATACACATAACATAAAATTTACTGTTATCATTTTTAGTCATTTTTTTAAGAGTTGGGATCTTGTGCTGCCTAGATTGGAAAGTGGCCTCGTGATCATAGCTCACTGGAGCCTCTAACTCCGGGCTTCATAGGATCCTCCCACAACAGCCTCCCAAAGTGTTGGGATTACAGGTGTGAGCCATCATGCCAGACCTTAATCCATTTTTAAGTATACAGTTTAGCAGTGTGACATACATTCACATTATTGTGATTTCAATCTCTAAAACTCTTTACATCTTGCAAAATGAAAATGATACCCATTGCACAACAACTTTCCATTCTTCCCTCCTCTTCCCCCCTGGTATCAACCATTCTACTTTCTCTCTGCATGAATTTGACTACTCTAGGTACTTTAGGGGCCAAAGGATGTTACTCCTCTGCCCTCTGAATGTTTGCTGTAAAATTAACACACAAAGGCAACTTAGTTAGAAAAAAAGCATATACATCTTATTAACATGTACACAAGGACAACCACAGAGTGATTACCCACACCCAACAGGGTTCAGAAGCTCATACAGACTATTTTTTTATTCCATTCATCCATTGACAGATGCTTGGGTTGCTTTCACCTTTTGGCCATCATGAATGTTGTGAATAATGAGCATGGATGTACAAGTATCTGTTCATGTCCTTGCTTTTGATTCTTTGGGGTACATACTTTTTCATAAACTTTTAACTTTGAACTCTGTGTTTTTATGTAAACATTAAGATAATGTTTTTAAGAATAGCAAACTAAGGTGGCACCTATAGCTCAGTGGGTAGGGCACCAGCCACATACACCCAGGCTGGCAGGTTCGAACCCAGCCCAGGCCAGCTAAAACAACAATGACAACTACAACAAAAAGAAAAGAAAGAATAGCAAACTAAAATAAAAATCAAGCCCCCAAATTGAAAACACATGAACCTATTGAATTGCTATCTTTGGATAGCAGAGAAAATAATTATTTTCTTTAAGCTCTTTACTGAAGAACAAAAGATAATTAAGCAAGATGGCATGGTTAATGGAAGGATCGCCATTGGATTATAAAACCATTAAGTGGAAAGATGTTGTGGAATAGTTTATGTTGGTGGTGACTAACTATCACCCCACAGATTTCAGTGTCACTGGTATAACCAATGATCAAACTATGATCAGAAGGGCACACCTTGCATTCTGTCCTCCACGCATGAAATCACTACCTATGAAGTATTTCTGGGGTGGCGCCCATAGCTCAGTGGGTAAGGCGCCGGCCCCATACACCCAGGCTGGCAGGTTCCAACCCAACCCAGGTTGGCTAAACTAACACTGACAAGTACAACAACAACAAAAAAATAGCCAGGCGTTGTGGTGGGCACCTGTAGTCCCAGCTACTTGGGAGGCTGAGGCAAGAGAATTACTTGAGCCCAAGAGTCTGAGGCTGTTGTGAGCTATGATGCCATGGCACTCTACCCAGGGCCACAGCTTGAGACTCTGTCTCAAAAAAAAAAAGTATTTCTGGCAAAAATGTTTAACCGAAATCTATTTGAGCTCTCAGACTTTGTTTATAGGAAATACAAGAGCTAGAGGAAGAAATTAAATGACTCCAAGAGAAAATAATCAAATACACACAGAATGTGGAATGTTCTGCACAAACTTCTTAATAGTTTCAAAATTGTAATGTCATTTTTTAAAAAAAGGAGAAGCAGAGGGAACTCTTTGGGAGTAAAGAGACCAAAGGACTACAACAACCAAATGCAATGCATGTGTATTGTTTTAATGCTGGTTTAAAAACTCATCCATGAAAAAATATTTGGGGACAAATAGGGAGATTTGAATTTAGAGTGAGTTTTGTATGACGTTACAGAAATATTGCCAACTTTCTTAGATATGCTAATGGTATGTGACTATAAAAAATGTTCTCATTCTTACTATAGTATTTGGGAGTAAAGAATTATGACATTATGATAGATAAATAGTTATTTCAAATATAGCAAAATATGTTAACATCTAAATAGTAGATACCTGGGTGTTGAACATAGGTGATAGACCTATGAGCTGTTCATCATACTATTTTTTGAGACAGCCTTCCTCATGGTGTCATCCTACCTTGCTACAACCTCAAACTCTTAGGTTCAAGGGATCCTCCTGAGTAGCTGTGTCTACAGGTGTACACCATCATGCCTGGATAAATTTTCTATTTTTTTTTTTTTATAGAGATTGAGGTCTCGTTGTGTTGCCCAGCTAGTCTCAAACTCCTAGCCTCAAGCAATCCTCCCACCTTGGACTCCCAAAGTGTTAAGATTGTAGGTGTGAACCACTGCTGCCAGTCATTGTATTATATATATGTTTAGGCAGTCTCACTGTGTTGCCCTGAGTAGAGTGTTGTGATGTCATAGCTCACAGCAACCTCAAACTACCGGGCTTGAACAGTCCTCTTGCCTCAGCCTCCTAAGTAGCTGGGATTACAGGCATGCACTGCTATGCCCAGCTAGTTTGTCTATATTCTTTCAATATTTTTATCTTCTCTGTATGTTTAAATTTTTTATAATAGACAGTTGAAGAAAATAAAAGATTGATTTTCAATCAGTACAAAAGGCATATAACATGAACTGGCAGAGGCTCCAGGCTGAAATTCCATGTCAGAGAATGTCTTGGTTTAGCAGGAGGAGGAGATTTGAGACCTAGAAAGTTAATGTTTGTCAGATCTTCTTACCCCCAAAAGAGACGAGATTCAGTGATTAAATTTTAATTCTAGCGCCCCAAGCAAAAGTTTCAGAAAGGGCCCCTTTAGCCTTTGCTAATTGGAAATTAATCAGCTCTATAGTAGTGAGAAGGCCCCCTTCTTTCTGCACACACCCCTCCCTCCTTAGTGTTTATGCCTGGGGCAAAACAAGACATTTTATAAAACTCTGAGAAGCTCCTAAAGAGTATGATGTGGTACTTGATAGTGATGAATAGAGTACTGGCATACTTATTATATGATCTGCAAAATTTTCAAGGATGATCAATACTTTTTCAGTTACTAAGTGGAATGGTTGTATGTTAGAGTAGTTAAGAGGAGGACAGGCTACAGGGTTAGACTGCTCAGGGTCAACACTGGACTCCCTCACTTAAGTACTATATGAAATAGGAACTGCTCAAACCACGTTCTGTAAATGTAAATACAGATAATGACAGTACCAACCTCACAGTTATATGGGAATGAAGAACAATAAATGGTCTATGTAATATCATTAGCACAGTCTCTCGCAAAGAGTAAGCCCCAAAATGTTAGTTCTTATTGTAATTCTTATTCACTGAAGGGAAGTGAATATTTACAAATAAATGGAAACGTAGATTTCAATGGAATCTTCAGAACATCCATAGGAAGTCAGTTTTGGTCACATAGTAGCATAGATCAGATTTACTGTAAATTTCTTTCCATTAAGCTTCCAGAGAATCCTTTCAGCACAGACCTGGCACCACCTGTCCGTCTCTAACATCCTGGGGGACTGGAGTTAGGACGCCGTGGGCAGAGCTAAGAACCACAATGTTCTTTGTGACTGCAGAACGGTGTTGCTCTGTTCATGACATTGGCATCTACAGAGCAAGCTGGTAACCCCTCTCAGGGGGAGCCGCTTCAGTGCTCTTTCCCAGAAGGTGTCAAAACATCAAAACCATCGCTAAGTTAACTAAATGGTTGTTGGCAAAGACAAACTTTTTTTAAAGACTTCTTTTTTTTTCATTTCTTGCCTGAGAGCACATTTCTAATATTTTGATGTTCTGTGACATTTTGGTCATGATTCCACTGATTATGCATCACGTACTCAAAGACACCTCTCTAGCTTCTGAAAGCTTCTAGTTTTACTTAATATGAAAGTAACGTGTGTGAAGTAAAATATATATTGTATGTAAATATATAATTTCATATATAAGATATACATTTAAAACATACACTTGTATATATGTTCAGTTACGCATCGTCATGGATGAGACTGGTGAAGGTGTTTTGGCAGGAGGGAATAGGTTAGTCAAAATCTTTATTGTAAGGGTATCTTGACATAAGAGACCCCACCCAACTTGTCCATTAGCTTTTAAATTTCTGAAGATGTCTCTGATGGGTGGACGAATCAATAGATATCATAATGATGATATAAGACTTCTATTTGTCAGTAATACAATTTAATACTTTTATAAAAATAATCTTTTAAGAAAAGTCTCAAACTACCAAGAGTAGCAATTCTGTGATGAGGTCACATTGGGAAGGATTGAATACAAAATCTAAACCAAGCAGGACAGCTTCTCATAACTACCTCCCTCAAGAAAGAAGGATACTTTTGTTTGATTGTGAAGAACCCTAAAATCGATGCACTCCAATTGCTGTAAAATAGGTTGCTAGATTTGTACAAAACACGCTTTATTTTCTTTCTTTCTTTCTTTTTTTTTTTTTTTTTCCGAGACAGAGCCTCAAGCTGTACCCCTGGGTAGAGTCCTGTGGCATCACAGCTCACAGCAACCTTCAACTCCTAGGCTCAAGTGAGTCTCCTACCTTAGCCTCCCAAGCATCTGGGACCACAGGTGCCTGCCGGGCTGGATTTGAACCCGCCACCTTAAGTATATGTGGCTGGAGCCTTAGCCACTTGAGCCACAGGTGCCGAGCCAACACCCTTTATTTTCAGCAGTTCTGGGTTGAGATGCAGGCTTATCTTAAGTGTCCTGATTAAACAAATGATTTGAGTATTGTGACAAATGGCATGATTTAAAGGTTAGTTGCATGTCATATTACATACAATTTTCTTTTATCTGCCTTTTACCTCACACTTAGAAAGCTGTGTGTAACTCTTCAACTCTAATAAGAGAGATAAAATTACAAATGAGTTCATTATATAATAATTCTGGCCACAAATCCAGTAACACCTAAGTCAGAGTGGATGTGGACAGTGCCTAACACTACAATTTTAAGCTTACTTTTGAAGATGCTCTTGCTTATCTTGAATCATACAAACTTTTACTATAGTGCATTTAAAAGTCTCAGGTTCCAAACCAGGATGAATTCGACCAATTTCTCTTTATCTAAGTAACTGAAGGTGGAAAGCCTTAGGAGTGATAAAAAGCTTGTTTGTTTGTTTCTACACTATAATAGATATATAGGTAGTAAAATAAGACGCACGCATACAGACCTTTCTATATGTCTACTATACCCACCACAAAGGCAGTATTTAAAATTCTGCTGACTCAAGCTTGGAACACTGTTTCCCAATATTTTAGGGTAATTATAGTTTCATCACCCAACTGTGTTTTTCATTCCCAAATTGCTGCTGTGTCCTCCTGTGAATTGTAGCTGCAATTGAGACTCTGAATATGTAAAAGTAGCGATGAGGAAACTCAGCCAATCTTCTTATTGGTGTTAACAGAAAGTCTATACTCAATGTCTGCCATTTCGGTCAATAAATGTATTTTAACTGAAGATGGAAAGTCAATCGCTGTACAAAGAAGATCATATAATGCCAACCTCTTCAGTTTTAACTCCATAGTATTCCTATAGGTTATGATGAGGTCTGGATTCAGCAGTGAATCCATAATGTTGGGAAAATCAGGGTTGAGAGGGTGTCCCATACAGAGGTACACAAGTCTCTTCTGTCCCCTTCCTCAAAACCATTTTAGTGCTGTGCTGGGCAAGATGTTTAACCTTGTACATATCTCCACTGGAGAGTTATACATGCTCACGGGCCATCTTATGCCGACTATTTTTTCTTCAGTGGCATGTCCTATGTGAGTTCAGGAGTTCAGGGACTAACTTGGAACTTCATATACTGGGCAGGACTGCAATGCAGGGGCAATCTTTGACAGGTAAAGCAAAATACTATATTCTCCATAAAGTTCTCAGTCATTCTACTCTGGACCTTCTGAGCAACTTGACTCATGACATTACCTTTTAATTTTAATCCTTTCTTAAGTACTTCCTGTACTGACAAAGCTCAGGGTCCATTGCTGAATGATATCTATTCTTCTAAGAACAAGGGGCTGAATTTCTCTGACAGTCTATAGTTTTTTAGTGCAGCTGTGTAATCCTTTCTGTCCCTGAAAGACTGTAAAGAAGCAAATGGGGCTGATATGAATGATACTCAGGATATTCTGATGAGAAATATGGCTGGTATTTATCAAGTCAGACCAGATTCCTACTTTTGTCTGCCATGGGGGTGACTAGCTCCAAGTGGCTCCAAGGGGTTTACTATGTTCCCAACATGTCTATATAGCTACTAATGAAAATCTGACCTGGGAATCTTCCCAGGGGCGTTACACATAGAAATTTGTGGGGGTTTTATAGTATGAGTAGTTCACAGTCATTGTAAAAACAATTAAGTAATATTGAGGCGCATATAGGAAACCCCTCTCCTGAAAGAAAGCCTACCATCCAGAGATTGCCATTGTAAACATTGTAGCATATATGCTTCTGAATTTTTCCAAATCTTCACCTTCTTTTTCTACCAACCTATCATGAACACCTGTAAAAAAAAAAAAAAAAGTATGCATTACTATTTTATATCTATATAACTTTCCCTTGAGTATAATTAATAACTAATAGCTTAAACTTACTGAAGCTAATGGTCAAGTGTCTGATCAGCCAAAAAGTGGCTGTTTACCTTGAGGAAGGAGATTACCGTGCTCCCAGAGAGGTTCTGTTCTACTTTCCTGTGGTCACCTTTCCAGTGTTTTTTACCACTCTTGCCAATCCAGTAGGATCCAGTGAAAATTGGGAGGGATCGGTTTTTTAGAAACTTTTGTCAAAATGGGACAGAAATGAACATATCCTATTGAACTATTGTAGGGTTAGTCTTTTTTCTATTTTCAGTACAATGGAATGAAACTAAAAAACAAAAGCAGAGAGATCACTGGAAATTCCCAACATACTTGGAGATTCACAGCACAGTACTAAGCAGCATGCTGGTTAAAGAAGAAATCCCAAGAGAAATTTTTAAATTCAACTAAGTGAAAATAAAAATATGGTGTATCAAAATTTATGGATGCAGTGAAATAACTGTTGCTTAGAGGAAAATTTATAGCATTGAATGCATGTATAAGAAAAGAAGGACTTAAAATCAATAATCTAAACTTCCACTTTATGAAGAAATTTCTACTTCTTTAGAAAAAGAAGAGCAAATTAAATACAAAGTAGGCAGAAGAAAAGAAACAATAAATATTAAAGCAGAAAATAAAGAAACTGAAAACAGGAAATCAATGGAGAAAAACCAATGAGATCAAAAGCTGATTCTTTAAAGAGATCAATAAAATCAGGCCAGGTGTGGTGGCTCTCGTTTGTAATCCTAGTACTCTGGGAGGCTGAGGTGAGTGGATTGCTTGAGATTAGGAGTTCAAGACCAACTGACCCAGAGCGACACCAGGTCTCTCCTGGGGCTGGGCATCGAAGCTCAGGGGTTAAAGTGCCTGTAGGACCAGGGATTTGAGTTTTGCCTAGGCCTGCTTAACAACAACAATAGCCAGGTGTGGTGGCTCACGCCTGTAATCCCAGCACTCTGGGAGGCTGAGGCAGGTGGATTGCTTAGCTTGAGAGTTTGAAACAAGCCTGAGCAAAAGTGAGACCCTCATCTCTACTAAAAATAGAAAAACTGAGGCAAGAGGATTGTTTGAGCCTGAGTTGGAGGTTACTATGAGCTATATATGCCACAGCACTCTATCCAGGGTAACAGCTTGAAGCTCTGTCTTAAATAAATAAATCAATAAATCTAAAAACAACAACAACAAAAAGGAAAAATAAATAATAGCCAAGTGTTTTGGTGGGTGCCTGTAATCAATCCCAGCTACTTGAGAAGCTGAGGTAAGAGTTGAGTCTGAGTATGAGTTTGCTGTAAGCTATAAACCCATGGCAGAGTCAGCCTCAAAAAAAAAAAAAAAAAGTCAATAAAACTGACAAACTCTAGTTAAACTCATAAAAAAAAGAAAATGCAGGGTGAGAAAAGAGAGACACAAATTACTAATATCAAAATGAAAGAATGTTACTACAAATCCTGTGGATATTAAAGGGATAATAAAGGAATTCTATGATAACCTAAATAGAATGGATGAATTTCTTCAAAGACATAATCTGTGAAAACATACACAAGGAGAAATAGATTATCTAAATAGACCTACATGTATTAAAGAAATATCTAGTAAAAGTTTACATTTATTAAATCAATTAATAACCTTCCAAAAAAAAAAACAAAACAAAACAAAACACCAGGCCCGATGTATTCATCAATGAATTCTATCAAAATTTAAGGAAAAAATTGTATTACTTCTCTACAGGCTCTTTTAGACGATAGAAGCAGAAGGAATAATTCCTAACTCATTTTTTGAGTCATGCATTGCCCTAATACCAAAACCAAAAAAGGCAATATAAGAAGAGGAAACTACAGACCAATATCTCTCATGAACATAGATGCAAAAATTCCCAAAGAAATCTTAGCAAAATGAATCCACCAATGGGTAAAGAAATTATACATCACAATCAAGTGGGATTTATCTCAGGTATTCGAGGCTGATTCAATATTAGAAAATCAATTAATATAATCCATCACATCAACAGGCCAAATAAGAAAAATCATGTGATTTTATCAATAGATGTAGAAAAAACATTCGACATCATTCAACCCACATTTATAAAAAGAATAATCAGAAAACTAGGAATAGAGAGAACTCCCTCAATTTGATAATGAACATCTACAAAAAATGTGTAGTTAATGCAAAAAAATAAGAAAATAAAATATATACAGATTAGAAGGAAGGAATAGAAAATCCAAAAGAATGAATAAAATCTCCTAGAACTAATGAATGATTACAGCAAGGTTATAGGATGCAAGTTTAATATACAAAAGTGAATTCCTTTCCTATATGCATAAAATGAACAGGTGGAATTTGAAATTAAAGACACAATACCATTTATATTAACACTCCCCCAAATGAAATACAGTTGATCCTTGAAAAGCACAGATTTGATCTGTACAAGTCCACTTTCTTGTAGATGTTCTTCAGACTCTTCACCCTGAGACAGCATGACGAGCCCCTCCTCTTTCTCTGGCTCTTCAGCCTGCTTAAGGTGAACCACATGGTTAATGAAGATTGCTTAATGAATAGCAAATATATTTTCTCTTTTTAATGATTTTCTTAATAATATTTTCTTTTCTTTATCTTACTTCATTGGAAGAATGCAATACAGTTGACCTTTGAACAATGTTTAGGTTAGGGGTACTGGCCCTCTGTCAGTCAAAAATTTGAGTGTAATGTCTGACTTCCCCAAAACTTGACTAGGAATAGTCCTGCTTTTGATCAGAAGTTATACATAACACAATAAACATGAACAGTCTATTTATACATATTTTGTATGTTATATATTTAGATACTGTATCAGTGGTTCTCAGCCTTCCTCATGCCATGACCCTTTAATACAGTTCCTTATGTTGTGGTGACCCCAACCATAAAATTATTTTTGTGGGGGTCACCACAACATGAAGAACTGTATTAAAGTGTCGTGGTATGAGGAAGGTTGAGAACCACTGTAGTATATCCTCACAATAAAGTAAGATAAAGAACATATTTCAAGGAAAATCATAATGAAGAGAAAATTCATTTATAGTACTGTGCAGACACCGTAAATTTACATAGTCTTGTTTACAAGATAAATCATCAGTCTGAAATGGAAGGCAACCACAGCTGCTTACCTCTACATTAAGCAATTCAACTTTTTCTTAAATGTCACAGTTTTTCTCTGATTCTTGGGAGCACTTTCAGCATCACTAGTGGCATGTCCTTTTGGTCCCATTGTGCTAGATGAGGTTTATGGTAACACTAAATGTGATGAAAAATACATGAAAACTGGGAAAGATCACCTTTTACTGCAATATGAAATTTACTAGAGAGATGAACTGTTCATGCCAAGATGGTTAGTGAAACTACAACAGCAAAAGGAGGTAACTCTGAAATTATTAATATGAGCTACAGTTAATTTTATGCCATTAGGATTTACTTATTTATTTCTGAAACAGCATCTCACTCCATTGCCTGGTGTAGGGTGTGGTGGCATAATCACAGTTCACCATTAATGTCAAACTCCTGGGCTCAAGTGACCTTCTTGCTTCAGCCTACTGAGTAGCTAGAACCACAAGCACATGCCACCATACCAAGCTAATTTTTCTTCTTCTTTTTTTCCTTCTTCCCTTCCTTCTTTCCTTCTTTGTTTTTGACAGAGAAGGGATCTGGCTATGTTACTCAGGAAGCTGGTTTTCAACTTCTGGACTCAAGCAATCCTCCCGTCTTGGCCTCCCAAAATGCTAGGATTACAGCATGAGCTACCACATCCAGCCTACAGTTATGATTTAACACTACATCTTTATGTTTATTTACATTTAGCTCAACTGCAAATGGTACCATATGGTCTGTAAGTGTGTGAGTTATTTATTTATTTTATTGGCAGTTTTTGGCTGGGGCTGGGTTTGAACCCACCAACTCCAGCATATGGGGCCAGTGCCCTACTCCTTTGAGCCATAGGCACCACCCTGTGTGGATTATTTTTAATAAATGTTAATATTTTGTAATAGACTTTTGTATGGCAGTAAATATTTTGTAATAGTCTATTGTATGGCAGTAAATGACAAAATAGACTAGTATCTACATATGTATTCATGACATACCTAAATTTCCTAATTATTTCAATATTTTAGGCTACATCATTTGTCTGCAATTTTTTTAAATTGTTGCAATTCTCAAAAAAATTTCCAGCACATTTATTGGGAAAAAATCCACACATAAGTGAGCACACACAGAGTTGTTCAAGGCTCAACAGTATACAATACATATAACATACAAAAGTTATGTTAATTGACTAGTATTATCAGTAAAGCTTCTGGTCAACAGTAAGCTATTAGTAGTTAAGCTTTTGGGTAGTCAAGTTATACTTAGTTTTTGACTGTCTGGAAGTCAACACTTGTAATTCCCATGTTGTTGAACGGTCAACTGTACTTAGACACAAACCTGTCAAAATATATACAAGATCTGTGTAAGAAAAAGTATAAAATTCTGATGCTAGAAATCAAAGAAGAACTAAATTAATGGGGAGATAGTTCATTCTCATGGATAGGAAGATTCAATACTGTTAAAACATCAATTCTTCTCAGTGTGCTATAGATTCAACACAATTCCAATCAAAATACCAGCAAGTAGTTTTGTAGATTTTAAGAAACTGATTCTAAAGATTATATGGAGAAGCAAAAGACCTAGAATGGACAACACAATATTAAAAGAGAAGAACAAAACCAGAAGACTAAAAAAGAAAAGTTGGAAGACGGATGCTTTTTGACTTCCAAACTTATGCTAAAACTATAGTAATAAAGACAGTGTGGCATTCCAAAAGAATAGACAAATGGATCAATGGAACAGAGTAGAGAGCCAAGGTCAAGACACACAGATACGGTCAACTGATTTTCGCAAAGGCAAAAAACACTGGAGAAAAGATAGTCTTTTCAACAAATGATATAAGAACAACTTGGCCTCCGTATGTAAAAAAATTAATCTAGACATAGACTTTATACCCTTCTCAAAAATCAACTCACATTGGATCGTACACTTAAATATAAAATGCAAAACAATACAAATCCTACAATACAATGTAAGAGAAAATCTAGATGACATTAGGACTGGTGATGACTTTTTACATAGAACATCAAAGATCCTATCCATGAAAGAAATAATTGATAAGTTGAACTTAAAATTAAGCACTTATTCTGCAAAAAACTCTGTCAAAGGGATATAAGACAAACCACAGAAAATATTTGCAAAAGACATAATTTATGATAAAGAATTGTTTTCTACTGGACCCACAGCTCTCACCACTTAGAAAGATTGACTCACAGTGGATAAAAGATTTAAATCTAGAAGAAGGCATGGGGAAAACTCCTAATGATATCAGCCTGAGGAAAGATTTTATGAAGAGCCCATTGGCAAGCACAGGTATAAGAAAAATAAATAAATGGGACTTAATCAAGTTAAAAAGCTTCTACGCAGCTAAGGACACAAAGCAAACAGAAAACCTTCAGAATGGGAAAAGATATTTGCATGTTATGAATTTGACAAAGAGCTAATAACTAGAATCTACAGAGAACTCAAACTAATCAACAAATAAAGAGCAAACAGTTTCAATTATCACTGGGCAAGAGACATGACCAGAACTTTCTCCAAAGAAGGCAGACAAATAGCAGAACTGAAACACATGAAAAAAAGGTTCATCATCTCTAATCATCAGAGCAATGCAAATGAAAACCACCTTGCAATATCACTTAACCCAAGAGAGAAAAGCCAAATCACAAAGCCCCAAAGCTGCAGATACTGGCTTGGTTGTAGAGAGAAGGGAACACTTTTACACTGTTGGTAGGATGGCAAACTAGTGCAACCTCTTTGGAAATAAATATGGAGAGTCCTCAAAGAACTAAAAGTAGACCTTCCATTTGACCCCCAAATCCCATTGCTAGATATCCTCCCAGAAGAAAAGAATCATGTTAGCATAAAGACATTTGAACTAGAATGTTTTGCAGCTCAATTCACAGTCAACAAGATGCAGAATCAACCTAAGTGCCCATCCATTCATGAATGAAAAAATAAGCTGTGACATATGTATACCATGGATTATTATTCAGCCGTAAAAAAGATGGAGACTTTACAGCTTTTGAACTTACTTGGATAGATTTGGAGAACATCCTGCTAAGTATCACAAGAATGGAAAAGCAAGCATCGATGTATTCAATACTAATATGAAACCAGCAGATGAACAGCTACACTTCCACACGAGAAAAGAACAGAACTGCATCCAAACGGGGGGGAGAAGTGAGGGAGAGAGGTGAGCAGGGAGGGGGTTTGGTGTGTACCCCCTAACGGGCACAATGCAGAGGTATATGGCACACATCCTGGGTGAAGGGCTCAACTACAACTTGGATGTGACCTAACAAATGCAAACAATGTAACCTGATTGTCTGTACCTTTACATCAATCTGAAATGTTCTTAAGAATTATTTTCCAAAGTATGCAAAGATCTGTTAGAACTGAACAAGAAAAATGAACAACCCAGTTAAAAAATGGGCCCCAAATCATGACAGATACCTTACCAAAGAAGATATACAGATGGCAATGGCAAGTAAGTGTAGGTAAAGATGCCAAGTGCCATGTCAGCGGGGAGCTGCAAATGTAAAAGATGAGATGCCCCTGTGATCTATTAGAATGGTTATAATCCGAAAACTGGCAATGCCAAATTCTGGGTAGAATACAGAACAACAGAAACTCAGTAACTGCTGATGGAAATGCACAATGGTACAGACACTTTGAAAGAAAATTTGGCAGTTTCTTATAAAACTAAACGTACTCTTACCATCTAATCCAGCAATCACGTTCTTTGATATTTACCCAAATGAGTTGAAAACTTATGTTTGTACTAAAACCCGTAGATGGATGGATGTTTATGGAAGCTCTATTCATAATTGCTAGAACTTTACAGCAATCAAGATTCAGTAGGTCAATGAGTAAAGAAATGGTGTCATTTCCAGACAAAAGATTATTATTCAGGGCGGCGCTGACAGCTCAGTGAGTAGGGCGCCAGCCCCATATGCCAAGGAAAGCAGGTTCAAACCTGGTCCTGGCCAAAATGCACCAAAAAAATAGCCGGGCATTGTGGTGGGTGCCTGTAGTCCCAGCTGGAAGTTGCTGTGAGCTGTGACAGTACAGCCCTCTACTGTGGGCAACAAAGTGAGACTCTCTCTCAAAAAAAAAAAAAAGATTATTATTCAGTGCTCAAAACAAATAAGCTATCCAGCCGTGAAAAAAAATGGAGAAACTTAAATGAATATTGCTACACAAAAGAAGCCAGTCTGAAAAGGCTGCATATTATATGATTCCCACTATGTGACATTCTGGGAAAGCTAAAACTACGGAGAGAGTATAAAAAATAATGGTTGTTAGGGGCTGGGGAAGGGCAAGATGAATAGGCACAGCACAGAGGATTTTAGGCAGTGAAACTACTCAGTATGACGCTAGAGCCTTGGATACATGTCATCACTTATTTGTCAAAACCCTCAGAATGTGCGGGAGGCTGTGCATGTGGGGGGAGGTTGGGTATTATGGGAATTCTCTATACTTTCTGCTCAATTTGGCTGTGAACCTAAAGCTGCTTTAAAAATAAAGTCTATTATAAAAAGATACATTATGTTTCCCTGCTTCACTTCTTACCACTTGCATAACACTGACAATTTCTCCAGACCTCCTTTCCCTCATCTGTAAAGTAGGGTAAGAGCGCCCCGTCTCAAAGGGTTGGTGTGATAAAAACAACTGATAATCCAGATGGAATGTTTAATACAGTGCCTAACCTCAGTAAGCACTTAAGAAATGTTAGCAGCTTTGGCTGGATGTGAGAGCATTGCTTGAGCCCAGAAGTTCAAGATCAGCCTGGGCAACATAGTGAGACCCCCAGCTCTTAAAACAAAAAAGAGTGCAGCAACTTTTATTATTGTTATTGCTATATTTTCTTTTACCTTTCAGACTTAGAGATCTCATAGTTTTTCATAGTATGCTGCTTTTGCTAACAGGGTGTAATGTTTGGGGTGCAAGTGTATAATGTTTAGAATTCAACTGGCAACCTTTCTCCAAATGGAACTCAAAAATCCCATGCTGGAGGCCAATGTGAACTATCTCACTTATTTCGAGAACTTGAAAAAGTCTTTGCACATGAAATATTAATATTTTTTCCTTCCAAAAGCTACTATGCCTCAAGGCTTCAGGTGTATGTTCTGTTTAGGTCAACAGGTATTGAGTGTTCAAATTTCAGTGGGTTTAAAACTGACATCAATTTTTAAAAAGCATACTGCATCATTTTGTTCAGCGATTAGGTGAAGGTGGATTGTTATGGTGCCTTAAAACTTACTGTTTTGTTCTTTGCGGTATGAACTATAATCCACGGGAAAGAAAAACAAAACTTGTACCACGTAAAAGCTTCAGCGTGAACAAGGGCACTTCGGATTCCAGACGATCCTCATTGCCTTTTCACATCCAGATTACTTTGGGGATTTTTACTGGGATATAAAACTCAGGTAAAAATGTAGAACAAGAGAAAGTGAGGATAAAATAATGAGGAAATGCAGGAACACAGCTGAAGGCATCAGCTGCCCAGGTGCCTGTATTTGTCTGGTGCAATTTGTTCTGTGTGTCACACAAAAATGTGGCTTTCACTTCCAAATGACAAGTGTAATGAACTGCTTTGTGAAAAACAGCTACATTATTGATGGGATTCTCTGCTAAAGTCTCATGAGTGACTCATGGTTATCAAATTTAAGGTACTTTTACTAGGAGACAAATTAGCAACGCTTTAAAAAACATACACTTCTGAGAGGAAGAAGCTTTGAATTTGATGGAATTTCTGACATCATTTTCTTTCTTTCTTCTTCTTCTTTTTTTTTTTTTGGAGGGACAGGATCTCACTTTGTCACACTAGGGACAGTGCCATGGCATTACAGCCCACAGCAACCTCAAAGTCTTGGGCTCAAGTGATTCTCTTGCCTTAACCTCCTGCGTAGCTGGGACTACAGGTGCCAGGCACAACACCTGGCTATTTTTTAGAGATAGGGTCTTTCTCTTGCTCAGGTTAGTTTTGACCTCATGAGCTCAAGCAATCCACCCACTGGGGTTCCCAGAGTGCTAGGATTACAGGTGTGAGCCACCACGTCCAGCCCTTCTGATACTGTTTTCATTTCTGCCCAACTCTGGGAGTTAAGCTGACAACAATTCATGTAGGGAACTCATAATATGATCTTGTGCTGGAAGACTCTGCCAAGCCTCGGGTAGTTGAGAACTCCTCCACCCCACCCCCCAAATCCACCCTTAGGATGAATAGAACTTGGCACACTGAACTCTTCCAGGAGGTTTTCTCAAGGGAGCACCCAGTAGGACCTCAACAAATGCTACCTGAATAGATTATAGGCTTGTAATGATCTTCTTTCTAGCAAAAATATAGCTCCAAGACTCATTTTTATGGCTTAATCTTTACTGGCCACAAACACAGCTTACATTGCCAAGCTTTACATTAACTACAGATAAATTTCTCATGATTTTCTGCTACTTCTCACAAAACAGAGATCCGTGTTTTTTCCTCTACTCCTCCCCTGTTTCCTTGTTGTTCTCTCCTTTGTATTTCCTTCCTTCTTCTTTTTTTTTTTTTTGTGAGACAGAGTCTCACTATGTCACTCTCAGTAGAGTACTGTGGATTCACAGCTCATAGCAACCTCAAACTCTTGGGCTTAAGCGATTCTCTTGCCTCAGCCTCCCAAGTAGCTGGGAGGCTACTGCCACAATGCCCGGTTATTTTTTGGTTGTCGTTGTCATTGTTGTTTGGCAGGCCCATGCTGGGTTCAAACCTGCTTATATTTCCTTCTTATTTCTCTCTCTTTCCTTTCCTCTATTGTGGGTAGTGGCACACATAGGGAGTCTATCGTTTGTGGAGCAATCTCATCACCAGAGAGATTGCTGACCCTTTGGTCAGGGGATAATACATTTGGGAAGGAATGCTCATGGAGGGTGTTTCAGGAGCCAAAGAAGCCTCAAAGCTGCCACCTCATCCACTGGCTATTCATGGTGTCCCACATGAATTAAAAATCAATTTTTTATAATTTAGTTACCATTAGAAAATGAATTTCATAATTTATTCATCAACAATCAATATTAGGGAATGCTTGTTATAAACAAGGTGATGTACTAAGCCCTCTGGAGACTACAAAAATAAGTAAGAGGGTAGCACCTGTGGCTCAGTGGTTGGGTTACTGGCCCCATATACTGAGAGTGGTGGGTTCAAACACGGCCCTGGCCAAACTACAACAAAAAAATAGCGGGGCATTGCGGTAGGCACCTGTAGTCCCAGCTACTTGGGAAGCTGAGGCAGTTGGAGGTTGCTGTGAGCTGTGATGCCATAGCACTCTACCCAGGGTGATAAAGTAAGACTTTGTCTCTATAAAAATAAATTAATTAATTAAATAAGAGAAGGGAAAATGACCTGGTCAGATTTGCAATGTGATATGATCACTTTAGCTGGGCTGCAGGGAACAAATTCTGGTTTCAAAAAAGAAGGAATTAACAACTGAGATATTGGCTTAGTTGTTGTAACAGAAGTCAAATAACAGTGGCTTTAAAAAGAAAAAAGACTTATTTCTCTTTCATGTAGAGTTTGATGTGGCAAACACTCCAGCAGGGTAGGATTCCTTTGATCTTGCAGCTCTTCCATCCCCTATTGTGCTGTCTTCACCTGGAAGGTTGAAGCAGACACACTACCATCGTCTACATAACCAGACTGCAAGGAGGGGAGGGATGAGGAGGAGGACAGGCATCTTTCTATTGAGGATATGGTCCAGAAGGTACTCACATCACTCCCACTTGCAGACTGTGGCCCAGAACAACGCCAGGTGATGTTATAGCTTGGCCACATGGAGCTGCCAGGGGAGATTGAGGACTGAGGTCTAACAGGGAGGCGGGGTGCTCGGTTCTATTACCAAAGGAGGGAGGGAACATGGACATTGGATATAATTACCAGTGTCTGCTATGGTCAAGTCAGGACTGTAGACAGAGAGATCAGTCAAAAGGCTATTAATGAGATAATAGTGGCCTGAACTAAGTTAGTGCCCGTGACGGAGCATATAGAAGGAAGAATTGCCAGGACCTGGTGATTTATTGAATGCAAGGAGCAATTAATTCATTCCTTAAATATGAAGTGAGCCTCTGCTATGTGCCAAGCATTGCCCTAGGTGCTGGAGATACAATGGTGAATAAATAGACACTGTTCTTGCCTTAAAGTTCTTAGAGACTCGGGTGTGATATCCAAGTTTCTACTGAAGCAAACTGTGCTGCTGTTCATTGAAATGCTGAATCAGAAGGAAGAGCAGATCTGGGGGAAAATGATGAGTGTCTGTGTTCCCGCCATGACATCGTACCCGCTTCAGCTACATCCTTGGATGATATTCAGTGATGATGTTACATTAATAAACACAGCCTTCTCTCCTCTCCTCTCCTCTCC
>CAUYQV010072472.1:0-62504 GCA_963574575.1 Galagoides demidoff | reverse complement strand
AGAAGTATCAGACTTCACATGATAAAAGTTTGTTTGCTTTTGTTCATAAGTTAGTCTGATATAGATAATTTAACTCTCCAAAAAAGAAAACAGGAATCTCATGCTGCTCTTACATTTAAAAATATGGCCGCTAAGTTTTTCAGAGAAGAGAGAGTGTGAGTGGGTGATCATGGAGCTATATGGTGAGGTTTAGAAGATACTGGGGAGGGGGGAGGTAAGGGGAGGGGAGGGGAATGGATGGGTAGAGGGAGGGTGATGGGTGGGATCACCTCTATGGTTTATCTTACAAGGGTACTAGTGAATCTTTCTAAAAGTAGAATATAAACGTCTTAACACAATAACTAAGAAAATCACACAAAGGCTATGTTAACCAGTTTGATGAAAATATTTCAAATTATATATGAAAACACCACACTGTACCCCATGACTGCATTAATGTACACAGCTATCATTTAATTAAAAAAACAAAAAGAAGAAGATATATGTATCACTTTGACCCTGATACCATTGGCCAGAAACCAGTGACATAGACTAATAGAGTATAGGAATAATGAGAAATAAATCTTTCCATCTAACCTGAATAGGGAAACTGAGACCATTGAGCCAGCCTCTATCACAAATGCATTCCTTCTTTGCTAAGTAGCCTATATTTCCATTTTGTATACCCTTGCTTTTCTTCTGTCATCCAGCGCATATAAAGATGATAAGGATAATTATGATTACTAATTACTGTATTCCAGGAACATTTTTAAGCATTTTATACATATTTTCATTTTTAATACTTGTGATAATTTAATGAGGTAGACTTGATTATTACCTCCCATTTTATAGATTAAAAAAAAACAACTTAAGTATAGAGAAATTTTAAATCCTGCCCAAAGTGACTTAAGTAATAACTGGTGATGTTGGGATTCCAATAATTCAAATAGTTTACATCTAGACGTCCACTCTGTCATATT
This sequence comes from Galagoides demidoff, assembly GCA_963574575.1. NCBI lineage: Eukaryota > Metazoa > Chordata > Mammalia > Primates > Galagidae > Galagoides > Galagoides demidoff. The sequence goes on along the minus strand of CAUYQV010072472.1, from coordinate 61,545 downwards.
TCCTGTTGGCAGGAAGAACACAGTCATTATCTGAGTTGGACACATCTGAGTAAACACAAAGATTATAAATAAGATAACAATTCTTTACAGTGTGGTGTAAAAATAAATAGGATCCTTTATAATCCTAGAGTATGTGTGTGTGCTAGATTATTCTCTGCTACACAATAACTAACACATAAAATATGACCAATTTCATAGCTGTTTTTACCATCACATTCTCCATAACTGGCCTAATTGAAAAGAACAGATTTTCCTTATTGATCTGTAAGATAATTCACACTATCTACTTTTTAAGCTCAGGAAATATTTCAAAATGAGAAAGAACCTTGAGGGGTTTGGAACATAATGCTTTTTAAGCAAATATCCTGACGTTTGTAACCTAAGGGAGGGGCAGGGTCCCACCTTGCATGACAGCAGAGGAGAAACTTCTCTTTTAAACTTACTGTAACACAATTTTACTTCTTAAAAGCAAAAACAAAAACACCTTATACTGACTATACCCTTTAGCAGTTTACTAAATCAAATCTGAATTTCAGTACTAAATGTAAAATGATAGTAAAGTACATTATAAGAATTAGAAATAAGAAGGAGAACGATTTTATAAGGATTAGAGTGAAAAAAATCTATGGAAGTCAAAACAGGGAGATTAAGAAAAGGTCATTTTAGTGGTCAGTAGTAACTTTAGAGAAAATTACCCTGCTGTCATCAATGATGAGTTTTTTGAAGTTATAAATAGACTGTAGTTAGGTAGAAAAGAAGAAAAAAGTGTCCCTCTGTGTGTTTGGTAGAGGTAACGTGCCACTTCCAAACATCTTTATCTCCTCAGAGCACATTTTCTACCCTGCATAACGGGCCAGGAGGGGATTCTTGCTGTTCTAGAAAAGACTCAAGAGGAGAGGCTGGATAAAGAAGCCCTCAAGGGAAGGAATGTAACACATATACATGAAACTCAAATAAAAAATAATGTGTAATCAGACGTGTGTGTACAAAACTTCAAAGCAGTCTTTATGTCTGTTATTTCTTTACAACTCAGAAACACCGAGCTGCAGACATTGCTGATTTAATTATCTAAACAGGTAAAGAAGTAGAGGCATTGTTAAGAGGTTTGATAATTTCATTCCAGATCAGAAGGATACAGGTGTCCTAATGTCTAGCTTATTTATGCACCACAGCTATTATGAGAAATCGATACTGTTGTTTGCATGATACAATTGGAAACAACTCAGAAAGGCCTTATAGCTAGCCCTAGAAGCAAGCAAGAAGCATTAATGAACTTGGGTTCTGTCTAATTTTAAATCACAAGGTATTTCCAATATGCTATAAACTATCTCTAGAAATAAGACATAATTCACTGATAATACATAAGACAAACTTTCAACTACTAAACCGAATACTTTCTTACACAGTCTGGTAAGTATTTATTAATAAAACAAGCAGCTAAAAATATTCGTGTTTAATTTTGTCATAATCTTTTTTTTTTCAAAATATAAAAGTTGTGCTGAAAATTGAAGTTTCATCCTTATTAAACTTATGAAAAATCAGGAATGAAATTAAGTGCTTTTATTTTGATATTTATAAGAATATAAATAGATTTACATTTTAATTGAGGAATCTTGTGATCGTCACTTTCCCTGGTGGTGTTATTCTGGTTACTCATAGGCCGTCCTATTGTTTCTTTTTTTTATGCTAAACAAGCCCACTGGGTATTTGTATAATTTGGAAGAAAGCAGCTGCTCAACTTGAGACTTTTTTCCTAGAATCCCATTCTTCATGACTTAATGAACACTGCCATTCCCTGGGCATCATACAAAAAACAATCAGGCTTTCACTCTGTGCTCTTTGCTCAGGCTGTTGATTCATTCCACACATTTTATTAAGTTCTTATTGTGTTCCTTGAGCAGAGAGCATGAAGTGAGCAAAACCAAGAGTTTTTGTTTATAAAGCTCTAGTCAGTGCAATATCTCAGGTATTAAATCTCTTCTTCCTATTACAAATGCAGTATGTCTTGAAATATGGAAGAACTGATCTTAAAGATCAAACAATTTCTGTGACCAAAATACATAGGAAAAGCTTTAGAAACTAAAATAATTAATTTAAAAACTGTATGCTGTTGGAATGAGACTCTACCTCTAGTAAGAATCTAGAATGTGGCAGGTGGTTTTCCCAATGCATATGACAATGAATGTCAAGTCGTCCTTACAAAGAAGTCACATTAACCAGTTAATAACCAGAGACGTCCTCCTCATTGCCCTTCCAATTACTCTCATCTTCTACTCTTAGATTGTTAAAAGGCTTAAGCACATTATGCAGCCACCTACATCAAATTCATCAGTATTGCCCCACAAACATAACCTTTCTGGGAAAACAAATAAAAGATAATAAAAAGAGGAGGCTGAGTATATTAAATTTCTCAGTAGACTTGACTTATTTTCAGTGGCTCAGTCCTATTTCTTTTGGTCTCTGAGCAAGTGGGCCAGTTTATTTGGCAATGGCCTTTATGTATTTTGAAATAAGTCAGATCATGGCAGCTAATTTTCATGGGGGGTTTTCACCTCGTTTTTCTTCCTCTTTTTAGTTTGTTCTTATTTGATCATGTATCAAGTGCTGATTTCCAATCACTACTACAAAGCCTTTACTAAGTACTGCCGAAAACAATAAACATAACCCACATCTGTATTAGAATAATTATCAGAAAGAAAGAAAAGAGGGATATTAAGCAAAAGACATGAGGCTTTTCAAGAGCATTGGTTTTTATAAGACAGTCATATCATTAAAACTATATCCTAATGGTTGTTATGGAAACAGATTGACTGGAAGAACGCAGAGAGAGAACTGAAGCTTCCAGCACCACATCGTGAGGAAAAATTACATTAGCAGTGGGTGCAGCTTAAAGTATTGTATTAACTTTAATTGTGTAGTTACTGAACAATGTCAAAACATGATTATTCACAATAGTAATAATTGATCTAAAACGCTTCTTACACAGGAAATCTTTTCCTCTAAGGAGTAAAATCATCTGATCCTGTTCACAGCTGCTGTTTATCAAAATGTGTCGTGTCTATCTGCTTAATTTAGATATAAATTAAACTGAGAGCTCTTCAGAAAGATGTTTAATTCTCAGTAGTTGTTTAATTCTGCTACCTGTGTGGTGTTTACAACACATGGGTTTTTAAATATTCAATAAATATGTATGCAGCTCTGTCCATTGGTCTTCGGATAATGAAATTGGTCCTCAGATAATGAAATTATCTATAGGATAGAGTTGTATACACACATCCAGGTCGGAAGGGTCTGCGTGTGTGCCACTGAGCCACATTTTTCTCCCATGCATGCAGATGGCATAGATAGCAAAAGTTTCCTTCTCTTCTTGATTTTATAGGAATGCCATTATGTTTTAAAAGGTAGAGGCAGGACAAATTGACCGGATACATGTGGAGTCAGCTTGGCTTTGCCTCAGAATAAAAATCATAACTGGAAATAAGTAGAACCTGTCAGAATAGAACCAGCAAATCCAGAGGTATTTCTGTGCAATGATATTCTTATTCAAAAGACAAGTGCGGTAAATAAATTAGAGTTCACATATAAATTTTATATTTCAAAGCATAACAATTAATAACATAACAGTATTTTAGTGCTTATCCTATGCCAAAGAATTTAGATCTATATCTCAACACTTCATAATAATTCTAAAAGTAGATATTGCTGGGCTCTTTGCACAGACAGCAAAAGGGAGGTTCAGAAAGATTGGAAAAGTGCTAGAATAGGATCCAGAGCCCTAAATCTTGCCCAGTCCTCTAGGCTGCTTCATAGAGAATATTTTGTTCAGGTAAATATCTGGCATGACATAACGTGATGGCTGCAGCCTAGCACATCAGCTTTACCCAGTCTCCATTGCTGCACACAAGCTTCTTGAGTGCCTTACCCACCGCCGTGACAGGCTGCAGGGCCAGGGAGAGAATTGCTTCGTATCCAGAGTTGTATGTATGTCATTAAGCTGTGACTTGGAGACTCCAGAACTTTCTGTGATCGTGGAACAAAGTAGGGGTAAAAGGATCACAGAGAAAATAAGTGATTGAAAATATTCTCATTCAGAAATATTTGAATCACCCTGTCTAGAAAGTATCACCAGTTAGTCCCTAACTGCTCTTTATTGAAAGTCAGTTGGGTGTCAAACCCTGCGCTGTGCAGCAGACGTGCTGTATGAGAAAAGAATCACATGTAGGCCTTATCCTCAGCCGTCTGACGAAGAACACAGATAAATAAATATTTAGTAAGATGGGAAGTAAACAGAGGGTGTCAGAGGAGTTATGTGGGGTCCTAACCCAGCTTGTATGTGTGTGTGTGTGTGGGGGGGGGAGTGGTGTCTAAGTGTTACCCAGAGACCAGTAAAGTTGGTGATATAAAAGGGATAGTGGTAAAGAGAGAAGAGTAAGGGGCATCTTTTTATTTTATATAAATTAACTTGTAAACATTAGACATCTATGTATTCTGTTTACTTTAAATATTACCTCTTTGGTGTAATTAAGTAAACAGAACCATCTTCAGCAAATGTGTTAGAGAAATACACTTAAGATTTTACTTTCTTAAAAGAAAGAGCAGAGAGAGGGAAGGAGGGAGGGGGGTGGGGTCTCAATGTGATACATCTTGTACCCAACAATAAAAAAAAAAAAAGATTTTACTTTCCAGAGGTATTGGAATTATCCAGATATTTTGTATAATTTATTTGGTTCTAATATTTAGTATGTAGTCTCATATTAGTAGACTCTACCAATGCTGTTAATTATTTAGTGACCACATGAAGGTGGGTTCCATTGAGAAAGCAATGTGTCTTTCCAGTGAACGGTGAGGAGGCTTCACGTGTCAAAATACATTCTTTGGGAATGAGACAAGTACGTGTCTCTTTGGGAATGAGACAAGTACGTGTCGCTATATTTGTATTTGCTCACTCCACAAAATACAGAGTGGAAAAGTAATACAACAAAAGCTGATATTGTAACATTTGTGGAATACATTCTATGTACCATGAGCACCTGGCAGGCTAACAACTCGTTTAATTCTCACTACAGCCTTGTAAGAAATGTACAAAATCCCTATTTTGTAGAGGAAGGAGGTAAGTAATATGTCAAAGTTTACCCAGCTAGTAAGTCTGATTCTAGAATCTATGCTCTAAGACACTTCTATTCTGCAAGGAATACACTCAAGAAAAGACAAAATGCTGACTTTATTAAAAATAAGTTTCATTCAAATTCATATTTAACTAACCCTTGTTAAACAGTTATTATCGACATACTATATTCTCTGATATATATATATATGTATGTGTGCAATTTTGTATATATATAAGTGTATATCTTGGAGGTACATAATTCTCTAATTATTCTCTTAATTCTCAGACCTCTAATATAGATATTATATTCCTCATTTCACAGATAGGAACCTTAGGTGTGGTTAAACATCTTGCCCAAAGTTACTCATCAGGATGTGATAGATAGATTAGAGTCTATAGATCTGATGGCTGGCTGATTTTCCTCATGGATAGTAATAATTCTTCACTACATTTTTGGAGGAAGGGGTAAGGCTGTTTAATAGATTCCCTTGTCTAGACTTAATTTGTTTTAACTTTTTGGCACAGTATAATTCAGCAAAATGTCTATTCAATATTCAAAGCAAATTCCTTAGGTTAAATGCCAGAATTCACCTCTTAGTTGATGGTCCATTAAATTATTTTTATATCACCATAGTAATTGTCAACTGTAATTATTAGGCAAAATAATCCGTGAGTACAGCTTTGTGAGTCTCCATTCAGAAACCAGCAACTCAAATGCTGATATGGGAACTTAGACACCTGGTTTCTATGTGTTTGATGCAGCCTACAGGAATAAAATTTAATTTAACATTCCAGTAATTCTTTAAAGATAAAAAATGAAATAGCTTTCACACTGCGGTTACCAAGTTGTCAACTTCCACAGACACATTGTCATACCAACAGCATTTTATCACACATATTGCAATGAGACTGCAAAAAAAAATTGGTTTCCTCGCTTTCATGGGTTGAGTAATTTTACCTGTGGAAATTAGACTAACTAGCACTATGCAACGGACATAGCAATAGCATTGCTGATGTTTTTATTGCCTCTCCCTATGTGGGAAGAAATTTAGAAATTAGTGGAGCTATGTGCATCGCTATTTTATCAAAGCCTGGAACCATAGCATTGACTGTGTTTTCTCATGATTAGGCTCCATTGCCACTGGCTTATGTTAATTCCTTTAAATATATATATATATATATATATCTTTTAGACCAGTGTTTTAGATTCATGGCAATATTGAGCAGAAGATACAGAAATTTTCTTTGCCCCCCACACAGGCATAGTGTCCCCAACTCTCCTCAACATCCTAATAGGAGTGGTACATTATAGTTGATGCACCTGCCTTGACACATCCTTATCACTCCAAGTTTTGTTCAGGGTTAACTCTTGGTGGTGCACGTTCTGCGGGTTTGGACAATTGTATAATGACATGTTTCCATCATGACAGTGTCATAAAGAGTACTTTCACACCCCTAAAATCCTCGGTTCTATTTATTCCTACCTCTCCTCTCTCCCTGTGTAGCAATTCTTTTACAGAGATATAGACATAAATAAAGGGAAAGAAATTTAAGAAAACACATTTTTTTTTCTACCTAGTCTTAATGGAACGAGTTTTCTATTGTTTGGATTACCATAATACACTGAATTTGCTATATACAAAATGAATGCAATGCAAAGGTTTTCTAGAAAACCAAATTGCTTTTCTTTAAGTAAATGCTTTCTTTCCAGATTTATTGAGATACAGTTGAAAAATAAAAATTGCATACACATATTTATGGTGTGTAACATGTTTCGATATGCATATATATTGTAAAATGATTATAATTATTAATTAACACACTCATCACCTCATATTGTTATAACTTTGTATGTGTGTGTGTGTATGGTGAAAGTATATATTGTGGCACCAAGTACTGTCGCCATGCTGTGCATTCCATCTCCCAGTTTCTCTTTCAGCATAACTGAATGTTTGAAATGTTTGAATCTTGGGTTTTTTTGTTTGTTTGTTTGTTTCTTTTTTGAGAAAAAAGACTCACCATGTCACCCTTGGTAGAGTACTGTGGTGTCACAGCTCACGGCAACCTCAAACTCTTGGGTTTAAGTGATTCTCTTGCCTTAGCCTCCCAAGTAGCTGGAACTATAGGAACCCACCACAAAGCCCAGCTATTTTTTGTTGCAGTTGTCATTGTTGTTTAGCAGGCCTGGGCCGGGTTCGAGCCCACCAGCCTTGATGTATCTGGTTGGCACTGTAACTACTGTGCTGTGGCCGCTGAGCCAGAATCTTTGAACCTTTTGACAACATCTCTGTACTTTCTCCACTTCTTAGTCCCTGGCAACCACTATTCTACTCTCTGCTTTTATTGCTTTAACATTTTATAATAGTTTCCATATAAATGAGATTATGCTTTATTCTACCTTCTCTTTTAAAAGGGACAATGTGGTATTTTCTTTCTAATTAGAAGTATTTCTCCCAATACTTTCCTTTCTACACAAAGGTCTGTCCCCTTTCAGAATGATGGGTTGAAAGCACTCCCTTTACTTCTTAAGATCCCAAGGAATTTTACAAACCCACAAAAAGGAATAAATATTTCAACAAAATTTCAAAACATGGAAAGCAGAATTGATTTGATTTCTGTGTTAGTTTTGCTAATGCTGTTTCAGCAAAATGATGATTTAATTATCAAATTTATTAGGAAAAATTTGTCATGTTATTCTTTGGAATACCTGTAAAATCTATATGATGCTTTTTCCTCTCAGATATGGATATTTTTGTGATATTTCTTGCTAGTTATAATCAATATCTTCCAAAGAATAAATGTCATGCTTTTCCAGTTTTCTCTACTGTACATTTTATTCTTTTCTGTACAGTTTAATAAAATACATTTTACATACCATTAAGTTGACTCATTTAGGTGTACGATTTAATGGTTTTAGCGTATTTTCAGAGTTGTGCAACCATCAGTATAATCCGATTTGAGGACATTTTCAGGATCCTCAGTCACTCACCAGCCCTTCTTCCACCCCCATTCAGTATTTGCTTCCTCCAATTAGGCAGCTACTAATTTTTCTATTCTGGATATTTCATGTGAATGGAATCATACAATATGTCCCCTTCTGTGACTGATATCTTCTAGTTAGAGTGTTTTTAAGGTGCATCCATGTTGTACCATGTACCAGTACCTCATTTTATTGCTAATAATACTGCATTATTTGAATACTCCACATCTTATTATCCATTCATTGTTTGTTTGGATTGTTTTCAGTACCATTATGAATAATACTGCTGTGACTATTCCAGTACAAGTTTTTGATGAACATATGTTTTAATTTTCTTGGTTAGATGATTAGAAGAATTGATTCATCTGTGGTAACTGTGCTTAACAGTTTGTGGAACTGCCAAGATGTTTTCCACAATGGCGATCCCATTTTAAATGCCTGCTAGGAGTGCATGAGACTTTCAATTTCCCTATGTTCTTTCAAATACTTGTCATTATCTTTTCTTATAAGAACCGTCCTAATGAATATAATATGGCATCTCATTATGATTTTGTTTTGAAAACTCCCTACTGACTAATAATGGTGGGCATCTTCTCATGTGTTTATTAGCCATCCATATATGGTGTTTTGAAAAATGTCTATGTAGTTGTCTTGATTATTGAGTTGTTGGAGCTCTGTTAGTGTTCTGGATACAAGTCCCCTATTGGATGTAAGACTCACAGGCATTTTCATCTGACTTTACGGGTTGTCTTTTCACTTTATTGATGGTGTTATTTAAAGTGCAAAAGTTTTTCACCAAGATGAAATCCGGTGTATCAGCCTTCTCCCAAAACATTAATGGTTTTAACTTCCACCTTTCAGTCTATGATACATTTTGAGTTCCTTTTGTGTGTGTGTGAAGTCAGGATCCAAGTTCATTCTTTTCCACACAGTGCAGTTGTCCTGGCAGCATCTGCCACTAACCAGAACTATTCAATTCAGTTGTCTTGCCCCTTGTACATTTGTTTTTCACTGCTGTGTTCTTTTTTGATCTATTATTTTCCTTATATTAACTTTGGGTTCAATTTGCTGCTTATTTTGTAACTCCTTGAGAAAGAAACTTAGATCACTTGTTTTCTCTTGTAGTCTGCTGTCTGTATCCATGGGCTCAACAAATCACAAATCCAAAATAATGGACAAAAGTTTTATCTACTGTGAACATGTACAGATTTTTTTCTTGTCATTATTCCCTAAATAATACAGCATAACAACTATTTAAATGCCATTTCCATTATATTCGTTATAATAACTAATCTAAAGTGATTTAATGTATATGAGACTCTATATGTAAGTTATATGCATTTTATTTCAAGGACTTGGGCATGTTCAGATTTTGTGATCTGCAGGAGGTCCTTGAATGAATCTCTCTCAGATACCAAGGGTTGACTGTGTATGCCTTTTAGCACTATAAATTTCCATTAAAGTGTACTTTCCTTACATCTCCTATATGATATAAGAAATGTATAATCTACTGGGTTTTTTTAAATTATTATTTGATTCCAAATAGTTTTGCACTTACATGGAGACTTTTATTCGTAACTCATAATAGAGGCATATTTCCTAGCTTTCGAACATTAGAGAATTTTCCTAATTATCATTTTATTATTGATTTCAATCCTTTAACATTTGTTAAGATTCTTTGTGTCTGAAAAAATGGCAATTTTGGTAAATTTGCTGTGTGTACCTGAAAAGAATATGCATTTTGCAGTTTTTAGGTATAGTGCTTTATATAGCTAAAATTTATTAACCAGGTTTCTGAAATCATATGTGCTTTACTGGGTTGTTTTCTGTTTGTTTGCTTGTTCTAGCATTTACTGAGAAGTTTGTTACTATCTTTCACTATAATTGCAAATTTATATTTTAAATTTCTTTTTTATATTTTGAAGCTATATTATTACTTGCATAAAATTTTGTGTATGTTTTCCTATGTACTGCTTATTCTTATAAAACGCTCTATTTATTAATTATTATGTGTCTTTCCTTAAAATCTATTTTCATATTAATTTAGATGGGTCAACTTTTTGTTTGTGACATTCTTTACATTAACACCTTCATTTTTCTTTGTGATTATGTTTAAGCTATATCTTTTATATGCAGCTTATAATTAGTTGTGATTTTTAAATTGACACTGAAAATATTTGCTTATTAATTGGGTTTAATTTGAGCTTAATACGACACTTTAAAATTGGTGTTTAAGTCTACTATCTTACTTAATTTTCATGCCATCGTCTTCTTTGTTCCAATTACTTCAATTTGAACATAACTCTCTGCCACTTTCTACTTGTTTGACCATGGACAAGTGAGGCTCAGAATGTTTAAATGACTTCAATAAGTCTAATAGCACTGAATTTAAAATTCAGTCCTTTGCCTCTTAATGCTGCCTTTAATTGGATCCTTGAAAATGGTGTTTTTGATTCTGAATCTACCACTGACTAGTGGTATGTCTTTAAGTTAGGCATTTAACTTCCCTGTGATTGTAAACATATGGTAAATGTCTTACATTTCTATTTATGGCACTTCAAATTTCCTCCCAAAATGCATTTGCATTGCTCCAATACAGTCCTTTGATATATGCAGAACAATTATTAAAATCCATGTTAGAATGGCTTTTGCTTTAACTTTTCACCTAAAATTAGACCTCAGATTTTTTTCTCCAGTTACTCTGTGTGGTTTCCAAGGGGCTAATTCAAAGAAATAATTCCCTCAGATTCTTCTGTGATAGCCCTCTCCTCAAGCAGCCCCAGTGCTGTTTGCTGCGAGTGGCCCCTTGCTGATCACGGGGATACACTTTCTCCTGCTCGTGACAGCACCATCCCCCACTCTGTTGGCTTTGCCTATGTGGCCCTTCTCTTTCTTTGTGTTTCTTGTTTTTATTCAGGTGAAACTTCATTCATAGCAGAGAAACCATTACTCATCTTTTACCAAAGCCTAAAGAACAGGGTAAAGAGTAAATGTGTATCAGAAAATAAATTTCAGCTATCATGTAAAGATGGATCTGAAGATGGGACCCTGTAAAGGCAGCTCCTTCCAATTACCTGGAAACTGACCACTGGAAACACTCCAGAGGGCTTCATGCTATTCTTGGCAATAGAAAGGAAATAAGTATTGTGCTCAATCTTACTTAAGACCCAGCTGTTGCCCATCACCAGCCTGGACCAGAAGAAACTGTGCTAAGTCCGGCTCCTTTTTAGTTTTCCTCCACAGGACCCTCGTTATATTATTTTCCCCATGTACAGATGGAGAACTCAGTTGAGCACATTTAAGAAAATTTCTCTTTGGCCGTTGAACAGATAATAACAAAGAAATAGAACATTTTTCTAATTATATAAAACCTTTGTATAAATGAATTCCATATACTTTTGTAAAATATGTGTGAAATTCTCAAGTTTCACATACATATATACACATGCACACACATCTATATATTTGGTATATACACACGTACATTTATCTATCTCTCTATATGTGTATGGCCAAAATATATATATGAGTTATATTACTTGACTGCCTGCTTGTCTATAAAGATTTCTGACTGTGTGATTTTAAACCCCAAATGTGGTCTTACCTGTTCCTATATATTTATTATAGAGGATGATAAGAATGTTATCCCAGTGACTATAATGGAATTTATTTCCTATAAATGCAATTAATATAAAAACTTATATGCATGTAGGATAATAACGTAGGTCAACATATCTAAATAGCTATGCTGACCTGAATAGGTCCTTTGAGGACACAATATAACCAACCACAGAGGGATTGACATTGGCTTAAGATTCAGTATGTAAAAAAGTTTTTTATTTTCTCATACTTTATAGAGATTGTGCAAATGTAATACATTTCATGTGTTTTATTTTAGCTATAAATATCAACAAAAGTATTGGGAAAGGCAAAAAGCACTCTGTATAATTTCCCAATTAGTAACCTTGTTTGGCAGGGTTTTATCAGGAACCTGATTCCTGCCCCATTCTCCTAAACTCACAATTTGGAAATAGATAAAAACGAGGGTATTGTTTACATGCTTTTTTTTTCTGTGTCAAACATGAGTTTACCGCAGGTGCTGGCTTACAAGTACAATTTTTTTGATTTGTGTTGTTCTTGGTAAAGAACGTATTGTCTCTTTCTCATTAAAAACAAAGGAGGGAAGTACAAAACCAGGTTGCAGCTGCATTTTTGAAAGTCTAACAAGACAGCACGTGAAATGGCCAATCTTCCTGGCCTTTTGCTTGTCAGATAGCTGAAAATGCAGCCAGGCTTCTCAATTGTTCCTGCTGCTCATTTGTGGACATGGACCTGAGGATGAAATTGTCATTCACTGTGTTCTCCTGCTTCTAATTGCCTCCGAAAAGCTTTGATCAATGTTACACCGGGGTGTGCATCATACCGGGGGACGCATTATTTCCCAGTAATTGCTCCCATTTCCATTAGAATCTCTGAATTATGTCCACTTTATTCAGTTGTCTTCCTGAATAAAATGGCATGCACCACACCACTATTCGGTTCTCTTAATACAAAAGTAACCCACTCTGAGGCAAAAATAATAAAATATTAGTTTGAATCCAACTTTAAACTGAGGTACATGAAAGAAACCAAATCAAATTGTTCAAGTTTTTAGAGTTTTTCTAGGCCTTTCTAGCTTTGCCCAACAAGTTAAAACAACAGTCAAAAACAACTTAATTTGTCTTGGTGCCCGGAGCACAGTGGTTACAGTGCCGGCCACATACACTGAGGTTGGAGAGTTTGAACCCAGCCTGGGCCAGCTAAATAATGACAACCGCAACAAAAGATAATAGTTGGGCATTGTGGCAGGCATCTTAATCCCAGATACTTGGGAGCTGAGATGAGAGAATCGCTTAAGCCCAAGAGTTTGAGGTTGCAGTCAGCTGTGATGTCTCAGAACTCTACTGAGGGTGACAGAGTGAGACTCTGTCTCAAAAAAAAGAAAACAAAAAAAACCTTAATTTGTTATGTCACTTTCACATTAGCTCATTTTAGACCCATGTTCATTAAATGTATTGTAGAGGACAGATATTATTATCTTTATTATAGGCCTGTAAGGAAATAAGAGAAGCTTTGGTCCTACATTAAATGCCCAGGGTTTCACAGCTCTCAGGGAAAAAAACCACCACTGCAATCATGTGAGCCCGACTTTTTAGATTACTTAGTCCTAATTTGCTCTTTATTCTATGAATCTGTACCGGCTCTATAGCGCTCTGCAAAGCATCACAACTGATCTTCTTTCCCAAACTAGAAACCACACCTCTTCTGGTTAGGTGCCTGTATTCCCTGATCATATCTGGTTATGGTATCTTATTATATCTGCTTATTATACCTTATCATGTCTTTTCAATTTGTCCTCACTTCAATAGCTTCCTAATTTGTCTAATTTCCAAGAGTTACTGATTCTAACCTGTTTTGAACTTTGCTTGAATGCTTTCTTTCAAAAATGTAAATAGAGCCAGTGCTCTATAACCATGAATGGCTCAGCATTGTCTGTGACACAAACTCGGTGGTGTGTGAACAGGACCTTCAGGGTCCAGGTCTGTGTTCATGAGCAGTAGATCTCGTAAGTAGTTTCAGCGCTGCCACACCAAGGTTGGCTACATATGCTGCAAAAATTAGTACAATACCTTGGTTGTACTAATTAACTTACATGTTAATGTATATTTATAACATTATATATAAAATATATGTAATTTGTATATTTATATAATATATACTTAAGGGAAAATAGCAAAAAAAAAAAAAAGAAAAGAAAAGAAAGAGACATGAAATACTCATAGATAGTCTGGGAAAACTTCAAGTTTCCTAAGCACAGTTTGACCTAATCTGCATTTATCTTTCAAACAGTAAAGCATTTGGGAAGCCAAAGGTGAATAGATGAATCCCATCCCAGGAACCCTGCAAAATTTTGAATTAAGCTTTTGGAGGCTTTGATTACATTGTTTGCAACAGTTTACCCACAAAATCCTGACATTTCAGCCTTGTTCTAGTCTATACACAGTGTGTTTTAGGAACTAAATTCAAAACTGCGCTGGCCTTATACAATCTATCTGCTATTTGAAAAGAATTGTTTTCATAAACTTAGGGAGTCAGGCATAGCCAAGCTTTCCTAGCTACTTGCTAGGAAAGGTGAGAGGTTTATCTTCTGGGTACAGTGAAGTTACTGGTTTAATTGTTTATTTAATTAATTTACATAAAAACATAGCAGTTCACATTCTCTTCTGTGCCAATCTATGAGGGAAAAAAAGTAAATTCATGGTACGCATTTGCATTGTGCAGAGTAAGGCCGCCGAAGCTGCGTTTACAGATAGGAGACTGTCATTTTTACATGGGTGTGCCTGTGCCCAAGATCCAGTCTAGGGCTAGAGCAGTTCCTGTTACCACCTTCCCTCTCCTCTGGGCCTGAGTGTACAGCCCCAGAATCCAGGGGAAGGGCCACTGTGTGGTGCTGAAGGAACAGTAAAGAAGTTTGGCAACTCCTGAATTTTGACGTTCCTTATGCTTTGGATGACTTCAACTGATTTATATGATAATCTGGCCATGAAAAAGGAGAGTTACAAACACACTCTTGGTACAGGTGTTTGCAATGCATTGTATGTGGTGACAGCTAAGCATCTTATTTTTATATTCACTGAAAGAAGCCCTCTCTAGTCTTTCTGTGTCTCTGCAGAAGAGAGATGGACACATTCTCATCACCCAAATATTTTCAAGACACAGTAGTGGTCTGTGAACTGTTTTGGTTTTCTCTGAGTAGAAGAAGCTCTTAGGAAATCCACAGTATACAAGTGCTCAGTGGCAAAGTATGTATCTAGTGGCCACCTGATTAAAAGATGTTTTTATTTTGAAAAAATAAATCCTTTGGGTGAGGAGGAGTGCTGGCTGTTATGACCATCACCCCAGACCTGACAGGGTTGGTCAGTTGCTCCCTTGGCTGACCCAGGCCCTTGCCTAACTCCCTGCCCCTCACCTGCCCACCCCAACATGCACCCTTCTGTGTCTACACATCCATTTGAAGAGAACAGCCTCACCAGGACTTGAGCCTGTGCCTCTGTCCATCACAGAAACTCCCTAGAACCTACTAAGACTGTCTTCTGCTTTCATTTGACATGACGATCAAATTGTGAAAGTTATACATGTTTCTAATTAACATATCTGCAAAAAATATCTAGACCCTATAACACTTGATTTTTGAGTGATCTTCTCCTAACATACAACACAGACATAAATGATCAGAATATCCGATGTTTACAGCTGAGGAAGAAATTTGAATGGTGTTTTATCGTCCACAACAAGTTACTTTACTAACCAACTCATTCTCCTCCTGTGTTGTTTTGCAGTTGTTTGTAGATCTGAGCTTACCACTTGAATACCTGTCTCTCCTGTTTTTCAATGTGAATACCTCCTTCTTTCCTCCTCTTTTCACATCAGTGTTACTTACTTCCAGAAGGAACTCCAATTGCTCCAATGAATATATTTCTTCTTTAGTTTCTCAAAAGTATCCATTTTAGTCCCTCCAATGTTCCTCTATTCAGCTACATTGTTTAGAAATCCTGTGTATGGAGGAAGGATAACTACAGAAAAATACCCATAATGACAAGAACATAGTGAAAAGAAGGAATAATGATAAAAATAGGTACGAAAATCAGTTGGATAGATGACTCAGTTGTTTCTCATGCTTCATTTCACTCTTCTCACATCATTCAAGATTCTATCACATTACGAGGACGTATTAAGGAAGCAAGGAACACTTTAAAGTAAACCAAAAATATAACTTTGTAGTCAAGGTGGACATCAGATTCACCAAGGAGATGAGAGTGATGATGATGTGTGTGTGTGTGCTCACTGTGAGTTAGGACACCCACCTTTGTGCTTCATCTTAAATCCACTGAATCAGCATCCACATAGCATGGAATCTATGGCCACACTTTCACTGGAAACTGATTTTTATTTGCATCTATACTTCCTTAGATGTATTGGTTTAAAAGTTGCCAGTCAAGGGTGGCACCTGTGGTTCAGTGGGTAGGGCACCCGCCTCATATACCGAGGGTGGTGTGTTCAAACCCAGCCCCAGCCAAACTGCAAAAAAAGAATAGCATTGTGGCAGGCACGTGTAGTCCCAGCTACTCAGGAGGTTGAGGCAAGAGACTCACCTAAGCCCAAGAGCTGGAGGCTGCTCTGAGCTGTGTGATGCCATAGCTCTCTACCATGGGCAATAAAGTGAGACTCTGTCTCTTACCAAAAAAAAAAAAAAAAAAAAAAGTTGCCAGTCAAGAAAAAGAAAGTCCTTATTTTCATTGGCACCATATCTAATTGCATGGTCTATTCAACTTTAATTTTGCAAACTTGCAAAATAAGGTTCATTTTATGTATAGTGTACAAACAATTTGAAAATTATATGTAACATACAAAGCATCCTTGGAATGTGTCCAGTATTAACTTCATTGGCCTAGCAAGTGGAAAGGACTTTTTCTGTTCCACCATTTCTTACTGAAAGCCAACCACGTGACAGGCATTGGGCTAAGCAGAGGGGCACTGTGCTCTGATAAAGCCTTGATGGACCCTGTCGTCTCACGGAAAATATTTCATTCAATGTTAGAAATCATTCACTAATCACAATTTTGATGAATATTATCTACTTATCAAATTTATGTATCATGTCCATTGAAACATAAGTTTAATTCAGCTATTTGAACAAATTATTTGACCTAGATTTTTATTTTTAAAATTTAATTGATTAGAATAATCTCCTAGAAAAGAGTGAAATGTGCTTAGTCCCTGAAACATCTCTTTCTCTCTACCTAAGTCTCTCCTAATCCAATGGAGAAAAAAATTAGTATTTTGCTCAAAAAATCTGGACATAGAAAGGCAATTAAGGATTCATAATGCATCAAGATGCTTAAGAGAATTCATATGTAAACAGCTCTATAACACTACAAATCTTCTGTCAGCCTAATATAAAATGATGTTTGTAGTACTGATTTTTAAAAAAAATTTTAAAAGGAAAGTGTTCACATCTTCCATACACAAAGGAAATATAAGTTTAAATAATCTGAAATGGTGGAACAATATGGTATAGTCATTAATCTTACAGAGATAAGTTTAAGGAAACTGAAATTTAGTTTTTCTTTGTGTAAGTTGTGTAAAATACCTCAACATTGTTAGTTTGGAGGCAGCTTTGCTAATATTATTTCTCTATTGTGCTTCCTGTGACCACATTGTCATATCTGCTAGAGGCAATCCTATATACTTCCTGGTCCCCCCAGAATCATCCACAGACATGCAGTGCTAAGCATAAATGTTTTATCTTCATAGAAGCTTCCTACCCTTTCAAAGTTGGTCCTTCCTTACTATTCTATACTTTAATACCTATTCTTTCCTTATAGCATTTATCATATTTTCTAATTCTTTAATATATTTATTTACTTTTGTTTTGTCTGTTTTTCCTATGAACTTTAGGAAGCAGGGTATGTGTTGATTTTGCTAAACGTTGTACCCTAGGGCCTATTACACCATATGTTTAGAACGTATATACAAGGAAATTGCAAGTAGCTGATCCACATTACCATTTTGCTGAAATTCCAGAATGAGTAAACATAACATAAGAACAAATATTTTGGTGAGAAATAATCAATTAAAATGATCAATAATTATGTTAATATGAAGAACTATGTACATAGTTATATTTATTTGATTTTGTAAGTTTGAACTTAAATATGCATATATTTAAGTGGAAATATATACATATATTTAAATTAATAAATACCAACTAAATATTCTGTAGTGGAATAAAACCTATGTATATGTCCAGCTTTGGGGTATTCATATTAACAACTATATATGGATTTGGGAGTCAATATAAAAAGTAAAATTTTAGAAGCAAAGTTTTTAGAGGTTTGATGGTGGTTATTTTTCTTCCACTGACTTCTTCCTAAACTAAAGAGAGAAAAAAATGCCTCAGTCATGCTTGCTGGACACATAAGTTCTCCAGTGACATCTTTGTAACTGCTGAATCTGTAGTAGACAAGTAGATTGCCAGTGTCACATTGCTTTAAGAATTACAAAGTATGTTATAAAAGTTGTTAAATTGCTGGAAAAGAATCTAAATAAAATAGGTAAGAATCTAAAATAAAATAGGTAAATTAATAGATAATGAAATATTCCATTGTTTATTTTAACAACTCATAGAACAGTATCATTTGTTAACTAGTCCATTTATCAGCATTTGATGTCTACAGAACTTTCATGACAAACCAAAGGCCTAATAGTGTTTAATACATAGAATGAGCTCAAAGCCCAATATTTGCTATCCTCATTCATTTCCAAAAATAGTTTGTGTTGTACAACAGTAGCCAGTCCACTGCTGAAGCATGCGGGGTTATGAGAACACACATTCAATATCAGGGTGGCTATACATAACTAGCTTGGCTCAAGCCTTTATTCAAAGATGAATTGCAAGTAGCTGATCCATATTATCATTTCACTGAAATTCCAAAATGAGTAAACATATCATAAGAAGAAATATTTTGGTGAAAAATAATCAATTGAAATGATTAATAATTGTGTAAATATGAAGAGCTATGTAAGTAGTTACATTTGTTCAAGATTTTTTAAGTGACTAGTTCGTAAGCTGAGAAAGGACAAATTAAGTCCAAAGATAATTCATTAATTTAACAGTAAAATGTCCTTGCAAGTGACAAGTGTTACATAAATAAGTAATAAGGCCCGCTCTTGGGAGGTTAAACCTCTAGGTTAGATGTACAATTGCTCTCTATGAGAAATGAAAGTTTCAACCACCTGACACCTAACTTAGAACAGATTCTCGTTTTAGCAGTCATATAGTCTTTGATTCCTCATGTGAGAATATTTATAATTCAATGCTGACTACACATAACGATCTGATGGAATGATTGAAAAGGACAAAGTGTTAGATTCATACAGCAGAGAGTTTATCGGTAGGAGATCCCGAGCAAGAGAGAGAAGATGGCAAAGAATTATAGGAAGAGAATACATATTGTCATAGCACAAAGGGAACAAATGCTCTGAATGGGAAAAAAAGTGCCATGGTGTCATAGCTCACAGAAACCTCCTTTTCTCCAAAAGAAGACATAAATATAAAATAAATACATTTTTTAAAATGTTATTTAAGAACATGTAATATGATATGTACCTTCAATGGATTTTTAAGACCATGATTATTGTTATCTATAAGTACAATGTCATATGTCAGGATGAATGTGTAACAATGGGGTTTATACATACAATGGAATATTACTCAGCCTTATAAATAGATAAGAAAATCCTACCATGTCCAGAAACATGGATGAACATTAAGGACATTTGCTAAGTGAAATAAGGCAGTCACAGAAATCTTGTATTGTATAATCTCACTTATATGAGGAATCAAAAATTGTCAGACTCATGAAAGTAGATAATATAAAGGTGATTGTCAGGAATTGGGAAATAGCTAAGAAATCCATGCTATTAATGGAAAACATTATATAATATATAAATATGTTACAGATATAATAGATGTGGTATGAAAATTAAGCCTGAGGTTTTAAATTATTTATATTAAATATGTATAATTTAATTTATGTATAAATGTTTTTAAAGCCTAATTAATTATTAAAAATTTGAATAAGCATAAATATGAGCTTTGAATAGTAGCATTACCTGACTTATTATAATTCTCAAAAACAGATTATATGCACTAATTAAGTCTAATTTGATCATTTGTTTATATTCTTTTTGTGTGTGGATAATCCCATCCCCTCAAACTATTATTTGGTTTTATTCCTATTCTTCCAGATGTTGTGATATGGGATCTTCATCCTTTAAATAAAGACTGTAATTATATAAAATACTTCCATAATTCCTAAATTTCTATAAAAAGATAATATATTCTTTAAACTGGCTCAATTTATTTGGCCAAATCTTGAAAATAACTTAATCTTAGATGTTTTTTTTTCATATGCATTAATTATAATTTTATTAAATTTGTAAAAACAAAATATAATTTTCCTGGAAGCTCTACATGATTTGATTATCCATGTCATTAATTTCCTTTAGGCTACTTTATTTTAGCATATCTTAATATTATTCCTTTTGATCATTCTGCTTAGTAAATATTTATGTTCTAGCAGTGTTAATGATGACATGGACACTCCAGTATGGAACATTATCAACACAGTCAGTCTTCTAAGACTAATTTAATGACTAATGATATGATTTTTAATGATAATGTTTTGTATGTGCCAAAAACTTGAGTTTGGTTAGGAAACTGTTGAACTATTAGAAACTATTAGAAAAGTAAGAATTCTCTTAAATCTCTAACATCCTAATGCGTACATTCTATCCTTCATTAGATAAAATTAATGTAATGGACAGAGCAATGTGTTTAGAGTTGTTAGATTTGGGTGCATATTCTCATTCTGCCACATATCAACTGATCCAGGCCAAGTTATTTAATCTCTCTAATACTGTGTTCATTTATAACATGAGGGCAATAATGCCTTCCTTACTGGAGAGCTGAGATAGTTCATACAAAACGCCTGACAGAGCAATTAAAATGGTAATTGTCATTTCTATGATATAAATTTCAGATCTCAGAATAATTCTGAAGATTTAATGGATTGTGTAAATATAATGAAAATTATTCACCTATCCTTTACTCCTTTAAATTTTGGTAGGCCAAAATTTTACTGGGTTTTGTAAGTTATGGGGGTACAGGTGATATAAAAACAAAACAAAATAAAGTAAGACTTTGTTTAGCAGAGTGGATTTAACAGTGGGTGAAAAAAGAGAAGAACAGCATTAGGGGTTTCTCCACCAAGACCCATGAATAAAATTCAGGGCACTACAAATCACCTGACTTTTTATGTAGAATTCTATGTAAAGTGTACATCTCTGAGATTTAAAGTGTATGAAGTCAGAGATTTAATCATATTCTCAATGATATGTGTGACCTTCTCAAACAATTGCCTTAAAATTACCTCTTTCCCAGTGTGTGATATTATCTGCTTTGTCAAAGATCAGAATATGAAGATGGTTTTCCCTCTGGGTTTTCTGTTCTGGCCCATTGGTCTATGTCCCTGTTCTAGTGCCAGTATCATGCTGTTTTGGTTATGATAATCTTGCAGTATAGCTTGAAGTCTGGTAAAGTGATGCCACCTAATTTGTCCTTTTTGCTTAAGGTTGTTTTGCCTATTCAGGCTCTTTTCTGCTTTCAAATGAAGTGTAGAATTATTTTTTCTAGATTTGAAAAAAACGACATTGGTATTTTAAGGGGGATTTGCCTTGAATCTGTAGATCATTTTGGGTAGTACAGATATTTTTAACAATGTCGATTCTGCTGATTCATGAGCATGCTATATTCTATGTAGTTTTCTTCCTCATAGTAACTCATAGTTCTCCCTGTAGAGGTCTTTACCTCTTTGGTTAAATATATTCCTAGGTATTTTATTTTCTTTGTTGCTATTATGAAATGTATTGAGCCGTTAACCTGAGATTAACAAATCTCAGGTTGACTATTGTTGCTATATAGAAATTCTACTGATTTGTGTACATTGATTTTGTATCTTGAGACTGCTGAATTTATATATTAATTTCAGGAGTCTGGTAGCAAAATCTTTGGGGTTTCCTAAATATAGGATTATGTGGTCAGAAAAGAGTGATATTTTGATCTCTTCTGTCCCTATTTGGATACCCTTGATTTCCTTCTCTTGTCCAATTGCTCTAATTAAAATTTATAGCACTATGTTGAATAAAAGTAGTAATAGTGGACAATCTCTTCTAGATCCATTTCTAAGTGGGAATGATTTCAACTTTTCCGTGTTCAGCATAATATTAGCTGTCAGCTTTGAGGCTTATTTTGTCTTAGTTTTATTTATTTATTTATTTTGAGACAGAGTCTCACTTTTTTGCCCTGGGTAGAGAGTACCGTGGTGTCATAGCTCACAGCAACTTCAGACTTTGGGCTTAAGAGTCTTGCCTCAGTCTTCCCAGTAATTGGGATTACAATGCCTGACTATTTCTTAGAGACAGAGTCTCTCTCTTGCTTAGGTTGGTCTTGAATTCCTGAGCTCAACCAATTCACTTGCCTCACCCTCCTGGAGTGCTAGGATTGATTACAGTCGTGAGCCACAATGCCTGTCCTTGAGGCTTATTTTGTTCAGAGTTCATATCATAAAAGGATGCTGAATTTTGTCAGATGCTTTCTCTGCGTTTATTGAGATAGTCACATGCTCTTTGTTTTTGCTTCTGTTTATGTGGTAAATACATTTATAGATTTGCATATGTTGAACCATCCTTCCATCCCTGGGATAAAGCCAAGGTGGTTGTGGTAGATTATTTTTTGATATGTTGCTGAATTCAGTTTGCTAGAATTTTATTGAGAGTTTTTGCATCTACATTCATAAGAGATATTGGTCCGTAGTTTTATTTTTAATACACACTGAGGAAAAGAGTTCCTATCCAATAACTAGTGCTACAAAAATTGGATAACCACAAATAGATGATCAAAATAGGATCCACACCTGTCACCTCTTACAAAATTAATTCACAATGAATAACAGACTTAATCCTAAGACATAGAACTATAAGAATTCTAGAAGAAAATGTAGGAAAAACTCTTCCAGACATTGGTACAACAATAAAACTTAAATAGGAGCTGATTAAATTAAAAAGCTTATGCAAAACTAAGGAAAAAATCAATAGAGAAAATAATTGGCCTACAGAATGGGAGAGAAATTTGCATACTGCACATCTTATAAAGGGCTTATAATGAGAATCTATAAAGAACTCAAGCAAATCAACAATAAAAAAAGTCAAATAACCCCTTAAAAAGTGGGCAAAAGACATGAACAGACACTTTGCAAGAAAGACTAATAGCCAATAAACATGAAAAAACAACTTTACTGGTCATCAGGGAAATGCAAATAAAAACCACAATGAGGTATCACTTAACTCCAGTGAGAATGGATTTTATCAAAAAATCTCAAACAGCTGCTGGCATGGATGTAGAGAGAAAAGGACAGTTGTACACTGTTAGTGGGACAGCAAACTTGTACAACCTCTATGGGAAGTCATGTGGAGATACCTCACAGAACTAAAAGTAGACCTACAATTTGATCCAGCAATGCTGGAATGTTATGGCAGCACAATTCAGAACTGCAAAGATGTGGAACCAACTCAGCGTCCATCAATACATGAATTGATTAATAAATTGTGTTACATATACACTATGCAGTACTACTCAGCTATTTAAAAAAATGATGAACCAAAGTCTTTTGTAACTACCTGGCTGGAACTGAAGACCATTCTTCATAGCTCACAGCAAGGGCTCTTAAGCCCTCAGACTCTTGGACTTAAGAGTGTTGCCTCAGCCTCCCCTAAGTGAATTTTTGTAGGAATGGATAAACAAATACCACATGTACTCATTATTAAATTGGAAGAAATTGATCAACATCCACTTGCAAATTTGGCAGTAAAACTCAATGGAAAATAAGCACGTAGGAGCAGGGAGGAGAGAAGGAGTAAATCTGCACCTCCTGGGTATAACGCACACTATCTGGGTGATAGTCACACTTACAACTTTGACACAAACTATACCAAAGCCATTCATGTAACCAAAACATTTGTACTCCTGTAATATTCTGAAATAGAGTAAAAAATAAAATTAGTACTTCCTTTCTTTTTTTTTTACTTTACCATTCATATAATTGGCAAATAAATAGATTGCGGTGTTGTTTTCAGTACTTTTGCCTTTTTCCCAGTGATAAATAAATGATGTAATGTAATACACAGGGTGAGCATTTTCATGAATAGGAATGCGATGTAATTGTCTCTTTAGTTACATCTATCTTCTTTTGTGTTCCCACCTTAGCAATCAAATGACAAACAATGTATATCTAAGAAATTCAAAGTTAAGGTCATGATTAAAAAACAAGATAAATGAAAAGTAATGAAAGCCTTAGCAAGGCATTTCAAAATCACGTGAAGTTATGCTTTTATTACTTTGATCTCATTACAATGTCTCATAACCCCACAAATTTCCTCACTTGTCTGCTCCCAGTGGCAGAGGTGAATTCATAAAGGGGAATTGGCTCTGTGTTTTCTTTTGTTGAAGGAGCTTATGGTTTGTGACTTGAGCTCCAGATGCCGTTTTCTGTGTAAGGCAGATGGCACCTGAAAACTCCTGTTTTCTGAGCTGGTAAAAGAGAAACCCTTTTAATAGGACCTTGGCAATAAGTAAAAGACTTAGAATTTGAAGCTACAATTTTCCACTTTCATGGTCTTTTGTTCTACAAAGGAGAGCTTTTCCTTGATTTGTGGAATTAGTCATTTCTAAATGAAATTGGAAAAGAAATGAAAAATTAGAGAGAACCTAAAAACTAATTAAGGCAGTCACTTTCTAATCCTGCTAACAAAATTTTCGTGATTAATTTTTAATTTAAATTCTTTGAACCTTTTAATCTTTGTCCCACAGTACTTTATATTTGCTTTATATTGTCAGTGATTTAACTTTCCACAAATTTATCAGCATGGATGATGATAATTATTTATATTCATCTTTAATATTCTACAAATATTTACTGAATGCCTTCTGTTGACAATGCAGTAGGCATTGGCCATACCTGGTCCTTGACCTCATGGTCTAGTTGGAGAGATAGTCCTTCATTAAATAACCAAATGCACACAAAGTATAAAATTGAAATTGCAGTGGATGCTGTACAGGAGTGGTAATTGATGTCAAAAATATATAAAATTAGAAAACAACACTTTCTTGAGGACAGATCCCAGACCACTTAGGCTGGGATCTGAAGGGTAAGAGTTAATTGAATAAAGAATAAAAGGGAAGTGTCCCCAGAACAAGGAAAGCATTTATAAGGGCCTGCATACTACGGGCAAAGATGACAGCATGTGTGTAAGCCTGGAAGGCCAGGAAGATTGGGTCAGAGTAACCCAGTCAAGGATGATGCAAGATGAAGCTGGAGATATAGGAGCAGGCCCATGCTGGGCAGTATGGCAGGTCAGTAAGCTGGCTTTCACCCTAAGAGCAGTAAGGAATTTTAAAGATGCAGGTGGTATGCTTATGTCATATTTGCATCTTCAAAATCCCAGCCTAAGTATAGAAAATGGAATGGGATGAGAATAGATGTCGGCAGAAAACTTAAGAGGCTACTACGTATTTCAGTGTCCTAGGAGACAGATGGTGATAAATAACATGGCCTAGAATCATGGTCATGGTGTTTGAGTGTAGAAAGAAGTGTTTGTGTACAAGACTTACAAAGTCAAGATTACTGATGAATTGAATGTGGGATGAGATGGGGAGAAGGCTGTAAAACCAACTTAGCTTTCCAACTAGCAGACTCTGATGAATGGGTTCCCTTTACTAGATGTAAAAGTTTGGGGAGAACATGAGAAAAATAGTAAAATTCATTTCATCCATTATAAGTTTAAGGTCTTTTGAATACCCAAGAGAAGATGTCCTCCAAGCTTTGAATAAGTGATTTATTTGCAGCTTACAGAGTAGTCAAATTTGGAGATACATGTTTTTATGCCCCTGAAACTGTAAACATGAAAGATTTTCCCAGTGATAGTGGATAAAATAAGAAAATCTAGAATAAAGCCTGGGGAACTCCAAACGTAAACGGGCCAGGGGCAAAGGATGGGCCTCTAAAACAGGCTGAGCAGGAGCAGCTGGAGAGTGAGAAGACTTGGTCAGAGCCGTGGCTCAGAGTTTATGAAAGAGGACAAGGGGTCAGCATGTAAAGTGTGCTGAGAGGTCAGGTGAGAAGATTGCAAAATCCCCTTTGGAAATGGTGATATAAATGGCAGAATTGACCTTACGAAGGACTATGTCAGTGGAGTGTTATACACAGAAATTTGATTGGCACAGTCTGAGGTGAGAATATGGAGACAGCAGGTACAGACAACTGACCTAGAAGCCAGGCCATGAAGGACAGAGAGCATTAGCTGGAGGGGAACACAGATTGGTGTTTAGGTTTGTTTTCATGTTTTGATTGCACAGGCTTTTGATTGTTTAAAACATGATGGGAAGGGGGTGGTGCCTGGCTCAAAGGAGTAGGGTGCCAGCCTCGTACGCCAGAGGTGGTGGGTTCAAATTCAGCCCTGGCCAAAGAGTGCATTAAAAAAAAAAAGGTGGATAGGAATTAGGTGAAAGGACAGGGTTGAATACAATTTAGCAAAGGAGTCGTCTAGTTTACAATTTCCAGAATGTAGGTGGAGATGAAGCCCACAGCCCAGACTGCAGGGATAGCTTTATCTAAGCAAAGGGTCACCTCTACCATAACAGGCTCCATGAGGTACATATGCAAGTTGTCTTGTAAGGTGATTTATATGAACATAAATGGGGGGGGGTATAGGGAAGGTGAAGAAATCCCTGTCTAAAACCTTCTATTTTCTTTGTATAGCAGGAGGTCAGATCATCTACTGACTCTGAAGGATTTGGAGGTAGGAGGGTGTCACAGTCGTGATGAGATTCAAGAAGCTTTCAACTGGTTATGGGGAGTTGTAGAGTTTTTCAGGGAGACATAGTAAGGTATAAAAAAGGAATTTCAGGGCATTTGGGGGGGGTTGGTAATAATTACTTCATGATAGAACCAATCTTATGTGTTGTGACACTTGCTCAAGCAGTGGTCTGCTGCCCCGAAAATTCAGATATGCAACAGCTTCATTCAGGCTTGTGGTTCAACCATCCAAGTGCAATCACAAAACACAGAGTCAGGAACTTCAGAAAAAATAAAATACTATGGAGTAGCAGCTTGATAAGAAGGCTAGTATATCAGGAAACAGGAAGAGCATGAGAATGGAAAGTCCAAATGTGGACTTAGAAATGGTTGTTTGGGATATAGTTGAATAATAATATAGTTGGATTTGGAAGTGTGGTCTTTAGAGACATCAGCATGTCCAAGCTGTGACTATAGAGTGACTTTGAACAAGAAAAAAGAGCACTGAGGATAAAGAGGTCATAGTGAAGATGGATCATTAAGATGACTATTGTCATGAAACATAAATAGCACTGTTGGGGTCAGAAGAGAAGACTGTGAGCCTGCTGCCCACAGGCTTCAGTGAAAGAGGAGCAGTGAGCAGGATGTTGGCCATTTACAATGAGAGGGTGGTAAATATGACTGTTTATTTCAAGATGAGAAGAAAGAATGTGGGAGCTTTATGGAGAGCAAGCAGAATGGTAGTTTCTCTTCTGACCATGAAGTTCATGGACTGGTGAGGAAATAGCCAACACTTAAGAGACTGGTGTCTTGAGAGGCAAACAAATTCAATTAAAACCTGGAGAAAAGGAATGTTTTGAGAAGAGGCAGAGAATATGGGTGCTTTGCAGGTTTGGGAGTGGCAAACGCAGAGGGTGACACACAGGGATGGGAATATGGAGGAGGGATTAGAGCTGGGCTGGGCAAGGATGGCCAGAGCAATATGGGGATGGTACAAGTATGCTCGATTTGAAACATTTCAATTATACCCAAAGGTATCAGAAAGGAATTACCTAACCACAACTAAATATTAATTCACTTTGTTTTTTAAAATGAATGTTATGGCATGAATCTATTTTATCTGTCAGGATTCACGAAATGTGAACAAGAATGTCTCCTATGTATACTTTCAACAGATACTCCTTAACAGAAATGTGACCAAATCTGAGTTCATGGATAAATCTGACTTTTAAATTAACTGAGTGTACTTGGGCTGCTGTCCCCATCAATATATTCTTGAGTGCAGCAGATCATGAATGTGGTTTATAATTGTGTAAGACTAGCTCTTATTAGAGAATAAAGACCAATAGTATGGGAACAATTGTACAACAAAAAACTGAGATGTGCTTTCTGATGGATACCTATAAAATCATGTGGTCAGGAGGCTTCCGGAGCTAAAGGGTAGCCAAGTGAATGCTGGTAAAACTGGGGAGATGACATTTTCTGGTCATTTTGAGTAAGCTGTAATTATAGAGGACACACCTAACATTGCTTTTCATGTTACGAGTTTTTCCAAAATATTCTTGCCTGATAACATGCAACGCATGTCAGACCTCTGAGAAAACAACTGGCAAAGCCAAGACTTGGCAGAGCAGACAGTGAGGAAGGCTGAGGTCAGAAATCTCTGCCTCAGAGGCTCTGCCTTGGCCTGGTTAGTTACGTTCTCTGGACCTCAGTTTCGTCATTTGTAAAGAAAAGATTATGATAGCTACTGGGAAGATTGTGTGGAAGATGGAAAGAAACTAGGCAGATAGAGAATGGCAAAGTGCCTGACGCCCGGGAGCTGCTCAGTGACCTCCCAAGGAGGCCGTGCAGTGTGATTCCCGGCCTGGGCGGGGACACTGACCTGGGGTTCAGAATCAGTCTGTTGCTGCCACCTGTGTAACTTCGAGAACACTTCTCAGCACACCTGAGATTCAGTGTTCTCTCTAAGTACACGGGCCATGAATGTTTTAACACAATAACTGAGTAAATGACACGAAGTCTATGTTAACCAGTTTGATGAAAATATTTCGGGTTGGATATAAAAACACTACACTGTACCCCATGTTTGCATTAATGTATACAGCTATCATTTAATAAAAAAATGAAATGTCTGATTCCATATCAAAAGTTTAGTTTATTACATTTCAAACAAAAAGTAGTACAGTTAATTAAAGTATTGCCTAAACTATCAACCCAGTTTTGCCTTCTTAACACTGGCTGTGTGTGCTAGCAGCAAAGAAGCCCGGAAAGAAAGTGGTGATGAAATCATGAAAGGCCTTTTATATTTTTCCTGCAAAAAGTGGTCCAAAAACCCGGATGCAGTGGTCGTCAGTGGATTCACGGTCTGGTGAACCTGGTGGATGACAGAGCGTTTCCAAATCCAGCCTCTGTAGTTGGAATTGTTTATGTGACAATTCCATTTAGTATTGTTTATGAGACAAGTTGTGGGGCGTTGTCTTGTGAGAAGATTGGCCTGTCTCTGTTGACCTGTCTCGGCTGCTCAATCACAGCATCCTCCTCACATCACCCAATGGGTTGCAGGAGACATACACTGTAATTGATTGACCAGGTTTCGTGAGGCTGTACTGGATACAGCTCTGGATCACCCAATACAGGTCTTTAGCTTTTTTGATGAAGATTCGGTTTTAGACTGTGTTTTGGCACTGTGTCTGACTGAACTATTGGGCTGCATGCTTATAATTATCAAAAAGCCTCCTTTTATCATCACATGTAACAATACAGTGTAGAAATGGGTCACCCTTATGTGTGACAGCAAAGAAAGGTCAACCTGCAAACAATGTCTCTTCTCGTGTCCGCTTAATTCATTGGGAAGTCATCTGTCCACCTTGGTCAGTTACCTTGTTAATTTGTTTCAAATGTTTCAAAATTCCAATATTGTTGGAATAATAATGTCAGACTGTGCTGCTAATTCACAGTGAGGTTGAGATGGATTCATTTCTGCTGCAGGTTTCAGCTCCTCCTTATCCACCTTGGTCTCAGGTCACCCACTTGGCTCATGTTCAAGATGAAAATCCCCAGCATGGAACAGCTCAGACTGTGAAGGTCCTGTGCGTTCTTTAACCGCGTCCTTCCCAGACACTTTGTTGATATTTTGGGCTATCTGTACTGCATGGGTTCCATGACAGAACTCATATTTGAAAATAACACAGATGTTTGACTTTCCCATGATTTCACAAATATTGCTCCAAAAAATTTTGGAAGAATGAGGATGTATTTTCATAATAAAAATAAAACCAAAAGTGTCAAAGTGAAATGTCAGAGGTATGAACTGTCAAACTGAGTACTTAAGAAAATTGGACAGTTCATATTTAATAACCTGATAATAGCACCTCTTATCCCAATGGGATGTTGTCGTCGGCACTAAATTAATGTATGCTTTTTAGAGCACAGACATAGAACACAGATGCATAGTAGGTATCCAGTAAATATTTATTTGTTAAAACTCTATTAAATATGTGAAATAATTTTAAAATTGTATTAACTAATAAGATTATTTAGATTATTAATTATTTATTATTCATGGTATCATTATGAATGTTTTGTCAGGGTATCCAGTCAAGATGGGAAATGTATGAAGGTAAGAAGTTTTAGTTGACTTTATGCTATTTTTTAAATCACAGTAAAGAATGAAATACTATCTTGGGTAGATTTTTTTAAAAAATCACACTAAGGTTTTATTTCACCCATCTAATATGGTCTAAATGCTTTTTTAAAGATCAGTGTAATTTATGGTAATGATCTGCCAAAATGTTCACCTAGGACAATATGAAAAGTAATCTCCTGCCTATCGATCTGCTCAGGTTTTTCCCTTTTCTCGGCCAACTTTTCGATGCCTTCGCAGCAGTGTAGATGTAATTACCAACATCTGGTTCCACCGACGTCTCCTTAATTTTACAGTTACTGCTCAGGCTCCAGACATTCTTTTCAGAAGGACCGTTTTATTGTTCATTTAGTAGAAATGAGGCAACTGTGAGCATAATGCGGTTGCTGTGAAATCAGTAATTTCTGGCAGCCCACGGAGACAATGTTTGCTCCTTTGTTCTTGGTAATACATGTGCATTTCCCTTGAACAGATTACTTGGGAGATAGTATTTACTTTTTTCCAGACACAAAAAAGGGAAATGGAGGAAG
Source organism: Galagoides demidoff (assembly GCA_963574575.1). Taxonomy (NCBI): domain Eukaryota; kingdom Metazoa; phylum Chordata; class Mammalia; order Primates; family Galagidae; genus Galagoides; species Galagoides demidoff. The sequence goes on along the minus strand of CAUYQV010072472.1, from coordinate 30,770 downwards.
TTGAGATTATTGAAACAGACGTATGGTGTTTTTGTTTTCCCTGCTTGGCTTATTTTCTCCTGTTTCTGTCTTAATTATGAAGCACAGAGTTCTCACAATTTTTCTATGAGGTAAGAGAGAGATCTTTTTCTGATGTATCTCTTATGATATTTTGATACATAATCTGCATAGAACAAGTATTAAAATTACTAAAATTTTGTAGAAGGCTTAGAAATCCCTAAAGCTTATGACACTTTTGAAGAAAGCAGTCTGACCTTAGGGAACAATAAAAACACGGAAGTACAATCTATTGCAGAATGCAAAGGCGTTGGGCTTGGTGTGTCGTACATTAGGGTCCTAGTGTCTCTTCTGGAAGGCTGTGTAATTCTCATCGAAGGATTTCTTCTCCTTAAGCCTCTGTAAAGTGGCACTAACAGTGCTCGTGAAGGTGTGTTGTGAGTATTGAATGCAACATTGTGGATTATACGGCCAGCGCCGTGCATTACCCATAATACCTGTGCTGCCAACATGTCTCCTTTCATTACTAAAGAAATAGAGCACGTAGCTTTACTTGGTGATTTTCTTGATCTGCCCCCAAAGAAGTTTTGTTCAAAATTACAGTTTGGTAGCTTTTAATAAAACTATATTTTCTTTATAAATATCTACCTTTCTTCCTAGGTGCTTGGGGAGTCTTCTGAATGGAGAACTCATTGTGGGGATATGTTATGATACCTGTAAAAGCAAAATATCTAAATTGATTCTGGCTTTGAGGAAAACGTCTTAAGATATAGTCACGCACAATTTGAGGCAGAATGCCAGTTGGTATGCTGTCATACTCATGTTGCATTGCTTTCTGGGCAAATAAGTCAAACGTATTTTCGTTACTTATGGATATGTCAGAAGTTAGCAATTGTGGCCTTTTCATTCATCTTCATGTTTTGTAAATGATGCTGATCATTTCCTAACGCAGATACACTTATTCAAACTCAAAAGAAGAAGGAAAATTTCTTTATCTTGCATTTGTATCTTGTCTTTCTTATAATAAGAATAAAATTCTAAAAAGATACTGACATTTACATGGTATAATATTTTGAGATAATTTTAACTTCTATATGTAATTTGAACACCTCACAGTCTTAGAGTGCTGATGGTTTGTTTTCCACAGACCAGAAAATAAATGGTTTGCCCAAAGTCACGTGATATGTAAGTTTTAGAAACACAAATGGATATTCAGCTTTCTGACTTGTAGTCCATCTCATTTTTTATTGTATTATGTGGCAAAGTTTCTTGACCTTAAGTGATCAGTAACTATGCCAAATAATTTTGTAGGCATGCTAAGAAAAGTTTTTTAATATTATTTTCTGGCTTCTAGGACATGTAGTGTCCCCAGTTAATTGAGTCACTTTATTGGTTTATTTTTGATTGATACTGCTTAATAACCAGAATCTTATATATAACAACATTAAGTGACTGAAAGTAATTTATGTATTCAAATACCAGTGGATATAATGCCATTTCAGTTTTTGCTCTTTAATTTCTTTCTAAGAATACAATTGACGGCAGGAAGTTTTGTAGATGCCACAAGTATACCTCACTCTAGTATAACATTCTGGTTGTGTTAGCAAAAATACGTGCTGTGGTGTGATTGCCCTAAGGAAATTTGGGGGCAGAAGGCTCATGTCATGAATAATAATTCTTATTTACAGACAGCCAAAAAGGATAATAAAGTAGTTTAGCATCATTGAGGCAAGATGGCCGCTAACATACAAAGAAATTGAAATAAAAATCTGTAAGTAGAGTCAGTATTTGGGGGTTGGGAAAATACAGGTTTGAATTTCAGCTGCCCTGTGCTGGGTGCCAGGAGGGTTACTCCCCTTTGGCCTTGTGTTCTTCTTTGTACCTGCAGACAGTGGTGTAGCGGCAAATACGTGGGCTGAGAAATCAGCTTGATGGTGTTCAAGACTCAAATCAACCACAAACCATCATGTAACTTCAAGAGAGATTAAGTGCATAATTCCTCGATCCCCAAAGCTCTAAAATCCCTGCTTTTTTCAATTCATTTGGCTGCATTATGCTACGTTCCTGAGCCAACAAGCTGCAGGTCGTCTTCACTTTTCCTGTGTAGTTCTATGTTTTGCTGCTGGCGTCGCCCTATTCACTGTTGTGATGCTATACCTCATGTATCATGTTACTTTCTAAAATCAATTAAATAATAAAAATTCTTATTTCTAAAGCTCATTTAGCTCTAAAAGTTGTGAGTAAGACACAGAGGACCTATTACCTATTATACATAATATTTCTAAGCCTCGGTCTTTTCATTTACGAAATGTGGATCAGACTATATTTGAGTGTATTAGTCAAGGTTCTCCAGATAAATAGAACAAATAGGGTGTGTGTGCGTGTGTGAAATTTAAGCTGGTAGTTCATGCTGTTATGCTATTAGGGAGGCTCAGACCTCACCTCAGAACTCATCATCTGCTGTCTGTAAGCTGGGAACCCAAAAAGCCAATATGTGATGTAGATTCAATCTTTCTTCTAAGAACAAGGAGCACCAAGGGCAGGAGATCAAGTTCCAGCTCAAGCATTCAGGCAAAGTTCATTCAATTTCCCTCCATCATTTTTTTTTATTCAGATCCTCAACATGGGTGACACCCACTCACACTGGGGAGAGCCGTCTGCTTTACTCAGTCTACCAATTCAAATGCCCATCTCTTCTGAAAGCCTCCTCACACACCCAGAAATAATGCTTACCTGACTATCTAGGCATCCCATGGCCCACTGAAGTTGATACATGAAATTAACCAGCACACTGAGTTGCTAAATGTTGTGGAGATAAAATGTCATAACCCATGTACAGCCCAATGTCTTGTAAATGGTAGGAACTAAAGTCATATGAGCCATTATCCTTATACTAAAGCTTTTTGTAATACTCTTTTGTAATAATTTTTCCTGGGCTTTTTCTTCACTCATAACGAGCTGAATTCCCTTCTTCCTCCCAATATACACTTTCAGTCAAGGCATCAGAAATTTAATTCTGCCATGTTGGTTTTCTTAACACTGAAAATATTTAGAAAACTTTTTTTAATTAAAACATCTCCAAACATGTTTAGCAGTACTGAATATCTTAAAACTTGGCTCTGTCTGTAGTATAAATGATAATGTTATTTTGGCAAATGAGCAGAATTCAAATTAGACAAAACACATTCTGAGTATTTGAAAAAGTCAACAAAGGAACAGCTTCAGATATGACCAGATTAAAAGCTAGAGATCTCGTCGGTTGTGTCCTGTAGAAGAAAGAGAGGAAATCTGACAGATTGTTAATAAGACCACCTCGTACTGCAGTGAATCTTCCTTCAGCTAACCCAAATGTAATAACGCCAACACCAAACTCTCAAGAACAGTGATAGCCACATCATGGCCTGGATAACCTCACCTGAGTCACCACTGCTTAAAGGTTTATTCAAGAAAATTCGGTGTTTTGTTTGTCTGGTTTTTGAAAGAGAGATGAAGAAAGATAACTTCAAAGTGACTTTTTGAAGATTGGTGGAAATTACTTTAGTTGTCAATATGGTATATTTATATTCTACTGCAATAGTAGAAAATATCAAATACCCAAATACATACATTCCATTAAAACACTAACATCTCAGACTGCTAAAAGTAATAACACAATCAAAATTTTCTTAGTGGCACCATTTACAACAAACAATAGCAAAAAAATTCCCAGGAGAGAAAAAAAGTGAGGTTTTCTAAAATTTCCTGAACCTGAAATATTACAGAATAAGAAGATAAATATCATTAAAAATCTATAGCATTTCTTTTTTTTTTTTTTTTTTTTTTTGGCCAGGGGTGGGTTTGAACCCACCACCTCCGGCATATGGGGCTGGCACCCTAACCTTTTGAGCCACAGGTGCCCCCCAAAATCTATAGTATTTCTTCTTTATTCTTCTTTATTATTTATACAAGACCAATCAGCCCTTAACATTTAAAATATTTTGTTTTAAAGCATTTTTAGTTTTACTGAAAACCAACCATATATATGTCACATTTGTATGTTTACTTGAACTTTACATGCATATGAATATGTATGTATGTAATGCACATGAGATGTGTTATATAAAAGGAAACAAAAAATTATTTCCTTTGCACATAATAATATCCTCAGCAGATACTATTTGCCTCATACAGTTCTGGATTTTAGTACAAATTGTGATCTTTTCTCCGACTTATTCTGAAATCATGGAGGACTTCATAATAGAAGAGGGTGAGCCAAAAATCAATTTAACATTTTCAATTCTTGTGGAAATTTTCTTTTACCGAAGAGATGGGCAGAAATGGTATTTATGACTAAAATGCTATTTTGAAATAAATAGAAAAAGTGTGAACTATTATAGATGCCATTATAAAATGCAAATGTCACAGCAGAGTGGATTAAATGTTGAGGTCTCAGCTGGATTTTTCTTGAACCTATTGCTTTACAAAGGTCAATGCTGGTAAAAAGGGGTTTTATCTTAGCATTAGTAAGCCATTCTGCATAACCAACAGCTATGCCAGTCTGATACAAATCATGACCCTTGTTTATAGTTTTCCAGAGAATACTGAATGATGACTTAACAACACTGAAGCATTTTTTTAAATTAAAAATTAAAATCATGTGTTGTTAATTGTCATGTACAAGGTAGGAGTTGATGAAAAAAGAGAGGGAGGGCGGGTTAAGAACAGAAGCTGGGAGTCAATTGCAAAGATGTGAGCAGGGAAGACAGAGGCAGGAGGGAGGGGAAAGAAGGCTTGCTGTATTTGGGATGAGATGGTACAAGTGGTGCTGCGTACAACACAGCAGAGTGGATTAAATATTGAGGTCTCAGCTGGATTTGTGATTAGCCTCTGTCATCCCCCACTACACCGTTTTGGGTGCATCCAGTAGTGGGGGATGACATAGGCTAATCAGACCTCCCGCCAAACAGCAGGTCTCATTTTCTCTCTGAGAACTAAAGTGAATTTAAAACGTGTTCCCATGTGTCCTTGCCCTCATATTTTAATTTCCAGAACCCGGGCCCCATTTATACTCATTTTACCATTTTTTTCGCTAATATGAAAGCATATACATTGAAAAGGCATTTTAATTGATACTTAACATTTGAAATTTTATTTTAGCTGTAGCATTTCAAATTCAGGCTGCAGAACTTCCACTAAGCGAGGTCAATCAATCTGGGGCAGGACTGCCAATTGTGTTCTTGAATCACAAATGCTTATCTAGGAGGGCCAGGTAGTTACCACGGAGAAGCCCATGATTAGTGAAATGGACATGCTATTTCCTGTGAGCTGATGTACTATTGGCTTTTGGTTTGCTGCGGTTTTTGTTACAATGACATTGCCTCATTGGAAGTAAACTAATGTCACTTAGTATCTGCACATAAGTAATTTTTTCTCTCAAAATATTATGTCACAAAATAGCACAGCAGAAAGGTAGCAATGCCAGAAATGCCTTCAAGAGGCTAAAGAATACATACAAGGAAGGAGCCTGATTTGTCCTTTTATTAATCCAGATAACCAAGAATTATCATGAGAGAGCCAATCCTGAAATTCAAAAGCAAAGGTTGAAAAAATTACTGTTAGAAAAGCGTTAAGCCTTTGCACACAAATATAACACTTTTATAATAAAATTAATAAACACTTATTGGAGAAAATACAAAAAAGCGTAAGAAGCAAAAAAAATTACCTGTGATTTCACTATTCAAGTTAGTTAAGTGCAATTAAATTTACATATATTCATCTCCCACTATTTGCGCTCTCAATATTTTTAGTTATCTGGAATAATTCAATGTAAAAATGCTATACTTTTCTTCCTTACATTGAAACAGAAGCATTTTCATAAGTTCATTATACATTTTTCATTAACCTTATTGAATAGTGAAATAATATTTATTAAATGGATACATCAAATCCTATTTAACAATGCCCTCATTGTAATACATTTGAATGATTTCCAGTTTGAGACTTCCATGAACATCTTTGAGTGTAATAATTCTTTTGACAATTCTAAATTATTTTCTTAGAATAAATTTTTAAAAATGAACATATAAGACAATAAAAGGGATGAGGATTATAAAAACCTTTTGTAAAAAGTATTAAATTAAATTTCTTCCCAAATAGCATTTTACAGACCCACAAAATGTGGGTATAACTACACTATATGTCTATGAAGACTAACAAGTTCATGAGCTCTTCCTAGAACAAGTGCTACATACCTCCTTGCTGAATATCACTTGGTCACCTTCAAAATCCTCCCCTTGGGAAGCCCTGCACTGATGCCAGCGCCTAGTCTACCCTTCAAAGCAATTATGGCACTCCTTTTCTGGCATAGCCAGCAGAGCGGCCATCGTACAGCATGCACATGTAACAATAATGAATGACACTCGGCCATGTACCGCCACGTGTCGGCACAAACCCAGCTGTGAGACGATGATGTACCAAGGTCACAGAAGCTTAGAGCAGCTCCTCCAGTGCTGCCAACACAAGGGCACAGTGGCAACATCGCAAACTGGTCAGACCCTGTATCATATAAACATTTGACCAAAGGTTATAATTTATTTTCCATTTCTTTTTAACAGTGATAACTTTTAAAAATGTTCTTTCGTGATTTGTTTTTTTCTCTCAGTATATTGTCTGTCTACACATTGACTCACTGTACTGCTGGGGTCTTCATGCTATTCCTTACCAGCTTACGAAAACGTCAGCAAATATTATGCTATGTTTGTTTTAGAGAACTCAAGAGCCTTTGAACTCAAGTTCTTGCCACTTATTTGGCCCATTCTATCTGTCATTCTTTAATGGCATCTTCCACTTTTTTTCCTTTTGAGACACGATCTCACTCTGTTGCCTGGGCTAGAGCACAGTGCCAGCCTGACAGCTCGCAGCAATCTCCACCTCCTGGGCTCAAGGGATCCTTTTCCCTCAGCCTCCTGAGTAGCTGAGACTATAGGCCTGGATTTTTCTTTTGGAACTTAGCCAGCATTTCACTGTGTTGCTCAGAATGGTCTCAAATTCCTGTCTTCTAGCTCGCCTCCCCCATCTCCCAAGTGCTAGGATTATAGGTGCAGCCGCCGTGTCCTATTTTTAAGTCTAGATCATTTTCTTTGATCCTGAGATTTTTCACTTTATCTCCTTAATCTATCTGGAATTTAGCTGGTTGAGCAGTGTTTCATTAATCAGAATTTTTTTTTTATTGTGAGTAATCATACTGTTTTGGATTAAGGTGGTGGGTTTATTTGTCCAGAAAATTGGAAGGAAACCTGGTACCCAGACGTCAGAATATCTGGGACTGAATACTACCACGATGCTTTCTCCCATCTCCCCACTCCAAATGCTATTTTCATCTTCTCCCTGAAGGCAGAAATAGGTGACCAGCTTTTCATATCCTCACAGCTCTGCGCCCAGAAAGTGCCCCCTTGCTAAAACATTCTTCAGGAGGATGTCACTTGTCACAGCATAGGTTACGTGTCCATCCCAGGGGCCAGTGTGTGTTATGGTACCGGTATTAGCAACCCCACTTGACCACATGTCTGGGTGGGAGGGGAGTAGTATTTCCCAAAAGGGTGGGTTTCTACTGATCAGTAGGAAACAGAGGGAAGCTGGGTTGACAAAAAGGAACTGGCTCTCTGAGTAGGGGCGAGAACTCTTCAGGGTTCTATCTGAATTGTTTCCCTGTTTGGGGTTTATGGGGTTGCTAATAATGGTTTCCTCCCTCCCACTCTTCCATCTCACCCAGCATGTGGAACCAACTGAGAAGTAAGGAAAACATCAGACAGATGGTGATTAGCACATTGATTGCATCGCTTACAATGCCGTCTGTAGGAAACAGCATGTTTATTTCCCAGCAATTGGATTCTTTGTGCGAAACTTAAAATTGAACCTGTGTCTTCATGCTTGAAGACTACAACGAGTAAGAGCAGAGCCCTCTTCGGCAAGCTTAGTATATGGATGAACAGAATATCTAAGCATCTTTCCCAGGACACACAGATCCAAGTACAGAGGGTCTTTCCTCAGGTAGTAAGGAGGGTGAAACTGGAATGAGAGAATTAGGTTCATTGAAGAATCAGAATGTATGAGTTGATGAAAGAAGAATAGAATGGAAGAAAAAAAAAAACCCCATGCTAGGTAGAACATTTGGCAAGGTAAGAGAAGAACAAAGGGCGAGGTATTCACAGCTGAGCCTTGTGTTTGTGCAGCTATTATGACCATTTAAGTCCACGCCACTGACAAGTACTACTCTATCACACCACACCAATTAATGCGGTGGCAGGGAATACACCAAAGCCCCAGTGCCTGAACTGTTAGTGGGGCAACATGGTCCAATTACTTGAAACCTGTGTCCCTTACAGCATAAAGAAACATTGGCACCTGTTGACGTTATCCATAGAAACTAGATGGTCTCACATGTTTACCTTCATTCAGGTGAATCTAGTTGAATTTTTTTATTTTAGATAGAGTCTCACTCTGTTGGCCTGGGTAGAGTGCAATGGCATCCTCATAGCTCATAGCAACCTCAGAGTCTCAGGCTCAAGCAATCGATACTTTTGCCTCAGCCTCCCGAGTAGCTGAGGCTACAGGCACCTGCCTCAACATGCGGCTAAGTTTTCTATTTTCAGTAGAGACAGGGACTCGCTCTGGTTCAGGCTGGTCTTGAACTCCTGAGCTCAAGCGATTCAGGCACTTTGGCCTTTCAGAGTGCTAAGATTACAGGTGTGAGCCACTTCACCTGGCCAATCTAGTTGAAATTTAACATTTAATACTTGTTTTTCATACTGCCACTCAGTTTAATATTTCAAGTTAAAAGTGCCATGCCAAATTTTGCTTTGCAACAGCTTTGCTTTTGAGTTTAAAAATGTTTACATTTATGTCTTTTAGAAACCACATCTTTCATTTAATTAATTATAAATTTGGCGAATCTTAAAAAATGGAAGGTTGTGTATATTTGTCTGCGATATTTCCAGAATTCCATTTTCTTACCATGAATTATACAGGTGGTTACTATATGGAGGACATTTTCTACAGATGAAAAAGATAGACTGTACAGAAGCTTCTTAGGACTGTATACTTTTATTATAGTCCCATATCAAAATTAGAATCATTGAAACTCCCAAAAGTGTTGGGCCTTTTAAGTGAGTCATTTTTAAACATAGAAGACTAAAGGTAAGGAAAACTAGACATGCAGTTGAAAATGAAGATGGATGAAAAGAGACGACTACAAAAGAAGGCCTTGAAACCGGACAGGGGCATCTTCATGGTTTTAATGCACCAACTCGTAGGCATTAGCACAAATTTTGGTCCTTTGAATTATTCATTCAACTTTGCATGGAATGTCATTTTGCTATAGCTGCAGTTCTCTGGAAGATAAAGCTTTTTCTATTTGGGCCTCTATTCTCCCAAGAGGTGGCAAATAGAAAGGTTTTAATTATATTGATTCAGTCAGTGTAGCTGGTGATGGATGATTCAGTCAATATGACTGGAGCTTTGGCTTAATACAAGGCTCGATTGTTGACCACTGATTTTCCTTCCAGATATTTTCATTGACATTTAATTTAATATTTTTATTAAACAGTGGTTTTCAAACTATGGTATGCATTGGAATCTCTGGGAGAGTTTGATAAAACAGACTGCTTGTCCCTAACCCTAGAGTCTAAGGTTGGGTAGGTCCAGGATGGAGCCTGAGAATTTGCCTTTCTGTGACATTCCTTGATGGTAATAAGACTGGTCTGAGAGCTACACTAGAACCAGTGCTGTAGATAATTGGCTGTGACTCAACAATGGAGGTACGTGATGTACTTGCTTTTTAGAAGTTTCAATTTGGGGTTCCAAATAAACCAAGTCTCTAGAGAATGGCTGCCTGCTGTGAAAATGTGTGAGGCCTTCAGGAATACGGTTTTATTAGCGAGTGAAAGTATCTATGATTAGTCTTGCTGTAGTTCTAAAATAACAGTTTTTTGAACAGATCATTTCACCATGCTTCTTGAAGATTAATTGTTTTTTTAGTCAAGAATGCACCTTAAACAGTGACTTGTCTACAAAACAATGGGTGTCCTGGGAAAAACAAATAAATCTCCACTCTAACCCATGTCTTAAGAAGCATGCTTTGTTTAATGTAGCTATTGTTAAGCTACAAGAATCAAAAATGTAATGGTTGGTTTACAAGTGATTTTGAGTGATTCTTCTAGGACAGTTTTGTAGTTGTGTTAAGTTTTAGGAGTGTACCTGGATAGAAATACATTGCCAAAATACACTCTTGACTTTGCTGTTGGGGTCACACACTGGATTCCTTTATTTCCCCCTTATAATCCACATGAAATTGAAATGGAAGGAGACAAATAACCATTACATTGAAGGGAAAAAAGACTTCAGCATCAAGTGAAAACACCTACCCCCTTTTATTAGCAATATAATAATCTCCTGCAGGCTGTATACATAGTATTATATGAAGGAAAGTATAATTGGCAAAGCTACTGGCTGTTTAACACTAATTGGATTTTATTGGAATGCAAAGTTTAAAGATGCCTATAGATTCAGGGTAGGAAATGGGTATACTCTTTAATAACATGTTTTACACTGAGACAATATTATTTTAAAATGTTCAGAAATATGCCAAGTGAGGTAGCTCACACCTTAACCCCAGCACTTTGGGAGGCTGAGGTGGGAGGATCTCTTGAGGTCAGGAGTTCAAGACCAGCATTGACAACATAGGCAGTCTCTGTCTCTCCAACAAATGGAAAAACTAACTGAGAGTGGTGGTAGACACCTCTAGGCCTGGTTACGTTAAAGGTTATTGCAGGAGGACTGCTCCAGCTCAGGGGGTCAAAACTGCAGTGAGTTATGATCATATCACTTTGTAGTGATGTAGAACCACGTGGACCTCTCCTTATAGAAATTCCAACTGGCGTATTTTAGCAAAAATTCAGATTTAGAGATGTAGGGAGTCGGAGAAAATACTTTCCGATGAGGCTTAATGAGGGTAAATCAGATAGTAAATGGGAATCCCCTTTATCACTTGAATTCTACCCTAAGTCATGTCTGCCATATGAAAAGGAAATTCTGAATCATTATGAGACTAGTCGGGATAATGACTTTCTGTAGCATTCCATCGCTGTGATTGGAACAAAACACCCAGAAATCTTTAACTGATCTACATTTAGCATCTCACCACAGGAAAGAACTACCTTTTTAAAATTTATCTTGCTTTTATGAATACAATAAGGCTCTGGTAACAATATGTACAAAATTACAGAGAATAGACCCTCAGCAAATCAAGTGAAATTTTGGTTAATAGTTTTCTCTCAGGAATTGACTATGCCTAATGTATGTTCAAAATTACTTTCCTTGTCCAATTTCAAGTATTTTCTCTCTGGCATACACACAAAGGCCTCCTGTAGAAAACACTGCACTTGCAACAAAAAACTGTTAAGGGATTAAAAACAGAAAGATTCTTTTTATGAAATACACATATAGCCATAATTATCTTAAAATATTACCATTCACATACTCGCATGCTAATCAATGAATATTTAATATCCTAAGACAAGAAGTAAACTACAGTCTCTTAAAACAAATTTGACTTTTATTATCACCTCATTTCAATATTTGTGACTATTTTGTACCTATCAGCAATCTCCATGTTAGCAATTTAAAGGAAAAAACTAAACATAGTCTTGCCCTTTGGTTTACTGGGGAGATCACAGATAAAGCAACAATGTGTCAGAGCTTTGCGGCTTTGATACAAAATACACATGGGATGTTGAGGGTGCATTTCTTTTCAATAAGATAAGAGAACTTCTTACTTTTTAAGGGATGGAATGAGGTGGAAAGTTCAGAGAAACAGAAAGGTAACGTGCTGTGCTGGCAGCTAGAGCTGTATCAACATTCTGCAAACAACTGCTATATTTATGCTCTAACAATCGCATAACGTAGAATTGTCTTATCAATAAATAGATCAGTATAGGATGTCTAACCACATCCTATACTGATTTAACACCCCAGCAACTGAAATTAAAAGGAAACAAAAATTTCTTCTTTAGATTAAAAAAATTGCCCTAACAGATGAATTAATAGGTCGATACTTAGCAGCAATTAAAAAATGAAGAACTTATACTTTTATATGTTTAAAAAGCTAAACATGCAATAATAGGGACAAATCTCAAAAACTAATGTTGAATGAAAGAAGTCACATGCAAAGCGTCTATTTTTTGTCTATTTACATGAAAGTAAAAAGTGGGCAAAATTAATGGAAGGTAACAGAAACCTGAGTAGTTACCTCTTAGAAAGAGGAACGGACCCGGAAGGGGAACTAGCACACATATTGGGGTGGCAAAATGTATATTTTGATCTGATAGAAATGTATATTTCTATACACATGGTGTACAGAAATGCAAAATTTTATTGTGCTCTATACTTAAGATTAGTACACATCGCCTGTCTTTGTTATTCCTAAAAACAAAAAAATTACTGTAAGTAATTCAAGTTATTTCTACAAATAGCACAACTCAAAATATTTAGATATAGCATCTTCTAAGTAGAACAAAACTCAGAGTTCACAGTTTACTTTAATAACCTTAGAAAACTTGTTAAGTAAACGTACAGGGAATTTTTTTTTTTCCAGGAACTGCTGCATAAGATACTACTACCTTAAGTCTGTTTTATTCTGGCTTTTTGATGATTGCTAATAATACACTTAAAACCCTCCTATAATCATAAATTCATATATCATCTATAACTATAAACAGACAATTTTAGATTCATTTTTATAAATTCTGATTTTTAAAAAATGCTGAAATGTAGACTTTTGGTTTATTTGAGGCGGGGATGGTTTTCTAAGGAATAAAGCACCATCTTTGTTCTCTCTCTAATTCCCATAGTGTAGGCATTACAAATTATTTAAGTATCTCTAATAGAAAAAATATAGAATTCAGAGGCAGTCGTCTTTGAGTGGCAGCTACAGACTTGAGCCATTTCAGTACCTGCTGTTCTTCCCCATGAGTATTTCCCTTCGTGGTACAGCGATAGTCTACGGGATTTAAGAGGAAAGTAATTGATTTTGGAGATACCGTGAACTTCTCAGCTATCATCCATTCATTCATGTGAGAGCTTGCCTTATTCTCTGGAGTTTAGAGAGGCTCACAACATTTGCCCAGTATCTTTCCCCGATGGACCATCTATTTTCATTTAAAAGGTTTGTGGAATTGGTAGTGATTTTTGATGTTCTGTAGAGTCTGAATACTTTCTGAAAACATGACATAGTTTTGCAAAATCTCCATGCCACTGATACTTTACAGTTGTTTCTTGCTTAAATGTAGTGAAAAAGAAGTCATATCTATTTCACAAAAGAATATAAGCTAGAATTAGGTTTATGTAGCTTTGTATGAATATTATCATCAGAATTTTCTGTGTATAAGACTATAGAGAAGAGATAAAGGGCGCTTGTTTATATGATCATTAAAAGCTATAAATGTTTATTTAAGGCATTATTGGAAGGACAATGATCTTTAGGACTTAATCATTAGATGATTAAACAACGTAGAGTAGCAAAGGAAAAAGATGTTGAAAAGAAGCAGCATAAATCCCAATTAAATGAGGGAAAAATAGTAATTTATAATTAATAATATCATAGTTCAAAAGGTAGAATTAAAATAATCAAAATTCAGATTAAGACTTAATTTTTTGCCTAATTTTTCATCAAGAAAGTTAGTTCATAAAGAAGCAAATAATGGTTAGTGTCTTATTTTTAAGTTCTGTTAAGATATTACATATTTTTAAAAAATCTTTTTCCCCAGAATTCTGGTTGAGAAACATCAAATATTTGTAGGCATGTATATTTGTTTTTTTTTAATCTCTGTTTACTTAAGCCTGTGTGCCTTTTCACATGCTAATTCACACTTGCCTAATTTAGCGAAGTGTTCAGTCTACTGAAATTATTCATGCCCTTTCCAGCATTCTCAGACATTATATTCATTTTTATGATGGTATACTATAAAACGTACACTCTTACATGAGTAAAGCTTAGAAACTGAAGAACAGCCAAAGACAATGCTTTGCCAGAATCATCAGAAGTTATTAAAAGTCTCTCTGAAAGGCCACCTGTATCAGCATTGCCCTGTAGAATTTCTGGAGTGATGGACGTGCTCTCTGTCTGCACTATCCACAAAGATAGCGGCTCCTCCCCACATGTAGCAACTGAACACTTGACATGCAGCTAGCACAAAGAAGGAGCTCAGTTTGTAATTGTATTTAGTTTTGGTCAATTTAAATGTAAATAGCCCTACTTGGCTAGTCATTGTTATAGTGGACAGTGCACCTTTGATTCATTAAAAAATGAGTCGCTGTGAAGACAGTAACACCTGCCAGACAGCACCACTGAGAAGAGGCATTAGTTGGTACTGGCAACACACAGGGACAGTGCCTGGTCTGCGCTAGAAGGTTGCACACAGTTGCACAAAAGTAACTTTCCAGCTTGGCACCTATGGCTCAAGCAGCTAAGGCACCAGCCACATACACCTGAGCTGGAGGGTTCAAATCCAGCCAGCCCAACGGCTGCAACAAAAAATAGCCTGGCCTTGCGGGTGCCTGTGGTCCCAGCCACTTGGGAGACTGAGGCAAGAGAATCACTTAAGCTCAGGAGTTGGAGGTTGCTGTGAGTGGTGATGCCACAGCACTCTACCCAGGTTGACAGCTTCAGGCTCTGTCTCAAAAAAAAAAAAAAAAAAAAAAAAAAAGAAGTAACTTTCTTTTCCTTTTCTTCCTGTAGCTCCACATCTTAACTGTTCCTGCTGCTCTTCCAGGTGTGCTGACTCTGTACTGTGGTACTGCATGGGGTTTTTGTTTTTGTCCTTGTGTTGTTATCCTTTATGTTCTTCTAGATTCCTCCCCTTTCTCATTCTTTCTCTCTCTCTTTCTCTCTTTCCTAGCCACCCCCCCGACTTTGCTGTCTCTCTCTCTCTCTCTCTCTCTCTCTCGTTTAACTAAATATTCCATCCACTCCACTGTATTTTCTCACTGTCCCATGTACTTTTTCACTTTTTGTTTTCTTCTTTCCTTCATGGTAGGAAAGGCTTACCCAACAAAACCTTCTTTCCCAAAGTGTTTTATCCTGAATATCATTTGAGATTGAACTTACTTGATCAGAATTGGCATCAAGTGGACAGAGAATGAATTTCCCTTATAACTTCTCATTGAAATCCCTTATGGAACTTAGCAGTCCAAAAACTCATTTAAGATGAAAATCAAATTTAGAGTGATATTAGGTTAGTAATGCTTACTGTCTCAGTCTGCTAGGGCTTCCACAGCAAAATACCACAGTTTGGAGACTTAAAAAAATGAAATATATTTTTTCTTTTCTAAAGGCTATGAGATCTAAGATCAGGGTGCTGGCATGGTTGGTTTTGGTGAGGGCTCTCCTGCCTTGTGGTTGGTTGTCTTCTTGGTGAATTTTCCCATGACTTTTCCTATGTTGTAGGAGAGAGACATTCTTCTCTTTTCCTCTTATTATAAGGCCACTGATCCTATAGGATTAAGATGTCATAGTAAGAAGCTCATTTAACCTTAATTATCTACCTAAAATCCCTATCTTCCAAATACAGTCACACTGGGGATTAGGATTTGAACATGTGAATTTTGGGAGGACACAGTTCAGTCCTTAGCTAAGTGCAAGTACATATCCTCTCTTATAGACTGTCTCTCTTCAAACAAGGCCTCCAAAAACTTCAGAATTAAAGGACCAAGAAAAATGAGCTCAGAGTTGAAAATTAAAAACACGTAAACACAAATACATAAGCTCTCACATGAATGCAAGCAAGGAGTGAGATAAAAGCATCAGCTGTCTTGTACTCAAAAAGACTTAAGATGTTGAAATTATTGCACACAGAATATTGGATAACTATATGTCAGAAGTTTAAAAAGTAAAAAGAAAATATACGTGATGAGTAAATGAGAATTGATTTTTTAAAAGACCAACATATTTTGAAAGAATCAAATGAACCTCTAGAAATTAACAATAGTAAATGAAATTTAAAACTCAATAGACAAGTTAAAGAAGGAATTAAATGTTGCCAAGAAAGTTCACTAAAATATCAAACCAAATATTAAAAACATAGCACAGAGAAAAATAAATGTAAATTATAAGAGAGGTGTTAATTAAAACTGAGAATTATGTGAAAATAGCCTAACAAACATTAATCTAGGAGGCCATGATCGAAAGAAATAGGTTATGGCAATATCTGAAGAGGTAATATTGGCAACATCAAGAATTGTTAGAAAGCACCAATCCCACATCAGGAAGCCCAAATAGACTTACAAAGAATAAGCACCCATGACACAATAAAACTATGTAACAGCAAAGATGGAAAAATCATTAAAAGTATTCACAGAGAAAAGACAGATGACTTATAAAGGATTAATGACTTCTTGATAGGAAGACTGAAAGCCTGAGGGCAGTATAAAAACATCCTCAACGAATCAGAAGAAAAATAAATCATATAACTCAGCAAATAGGAAACGCATTTCAAGAATAAGATGAAATAAAGACAAAGAGAAATAAAAGACTGGGGATTTACTAGAGTTTCCTACCAACAGACCCTTATGAAAAAAAATTCTAAGATATACTTCTAAGATATAAGAAGAGAGAAGTGAGTAAAAATTAAACTAATGATATCAATACTTAATTCATGGGGCTAAGAATAAATATAAATATTCTATATACTTAACTTCAATTTGTAGTAATCTAATTACTACAAATAAGCATAAGAAATATAACTACGAAAATAATGAAAAGGTTAAAATGGGGAAAGGAACTATATAAAATAAGCCCAGAAAAAATGATGAGAATAAATTCAAAATATCACGATAGATATGAATGAAATATACTCACCAATTAAAAGAGAAAACTTGCCAGGCTGTATGAACAAATAAATAAAGATGACTCTGAGCTAATTTTGAGAGCTGCATCTAAAATGTAACAACACAGAACAGTCAAATGACAAAGGCTAGAAAGAAGCCTGTAAAGCAAACACTACCCCTCTATCCTCCCTCTTCTCCTGGAGAAATGAAAAAGAACAAAATAAACTGACGTGTCTATAATAAAAACAGACAAGTTAGAATACTAGTCAAAATTTACTGCTGGAGATAAAGTCTGATGAAGTACTAATAAAAATTTCAATTTCCTGGAAGAATATGATAATTCATGACAGTTGACCTGGCACAACACAAGTCTGACCTGCACAGATCCACTCATAGGCGGATTTTCTTCTACAGCCACTACCCTAGAGCCAGCACCTTAGAAGATGATAAGGATAAAGACTTTTATGAAGATCCACTTCACTTAATAAATATGCATAGGAAATACAGTTTTTCTTATGACTTTTTTATATATATAGAGTCATCTCACTCTAATACCCTAGGTAGAATGCCAGAATGGCATCACAGCTCACAGCTACCTCAAATTCTTGGGCTCCAGTGATCCCCTTGCCTTAGCCTCCCAAGTAGCTAGGACTACAGCTGCCTGCCATAATGCCCTGCTAATATGTCAAAAAAAAATTTTTTTTTGTTATAGACATAGGGGTCTCATTCTTGCTCAGGCTGGTCTGGAACTCCTGAGTTCAAACAATCCACCTGTGTTAGTCTCCCAGAGTGCTGGGATTACAGATGTGAGCCACTGCCCCTGGTTTTTATGATTTTCTGAATAACACTTTTTTTCCCTAGCTTACTTTATTACAAAAATATCATATTACAAAAATATCATAACATACAAAGTAAATGTTTAATGACTGTTTATATTATTGGTAAGGCTCATGGTCAACAGTAGGCTATTGGTAGCTGTGTTCTGGGGGAGTCAAAACTTACACAAGAATTTTTGACCTCATGGAGAAATTCAGTGCTCCTAACCCCCTCTGTTATTCAGAGATCTGTCATGCATTAAATAACTTTCAAAATTAGACATAAGTACACGACACAATTGACGAATCTTCATCATAGTGGAAAATGTTTAACACATTTCTACCAGTAAATGAAGACCAGAGAAGAAAAAAAAAGTGTAAAAGATATAAACAACATAATGTGAACACTTTAACAAAATACCATCTCTATATAAGTAAAAATTAGTTAGAAAGTATCATTAAAATGATGGGAATATTACAAGCTTTTATGGTGAAAGACACCAAAAGAAGACTAAATGTGACTAGATAGGAAAAGTCAATTTCGCAAACTGACATTTTTATGAATTTGATTTATAGATACAATTCAATTCCAATCAATTGCAATTTTCCTGGAGATTTACAAACTGGATCTAAAATGTATATGGAAAGAGAATAGGTAAAGAATAGTCAAGACAGGTTGAAAAAAAGAACAAGATGGGTAGGCAGTGTACTAAAAGAATCTTCTATCTCTTGATTTTGGTAGAGTATTTTAAACCATTTTGTTTTATTATTTTAACCCTCAAATGTATTTTATAGATGTCTTATTTTTAGGTACTTTATTTTACAATAATTTTTTTTTTTTTTGCAGTTTTTGGCTGGGGCTTGGTTTGAATCCACTACCTCCAGCATATGGGGCTGGCGTCCTACTCCTTTGAGCCACAGGTGCCACCCTACAATAATTTATGTTTTAAAAACTCACATAGCACAAATCTAAGGCTCATATCTCTGCAAAATCAACAGCCGAAAACTAAGATGTTTTGCAGTTATATGTACAGAATTCTTACTGATAGTTATCCACCTTTTATTGATAAAACATATTTTAGCATAAAATGTAATAACAATGTAGTTCAGTTTATTTGGAAAAGATGGGAATGTTATGCATAAATGAAGTAAAATCCTCTTGACCCTTGACATCCAGTTTAAACTCTGTTATGCATCTTCTAGTCTTTTTATCTATGCTCAGAGACGTATATGTTTGTGTACTTGTTGGTGTGTTTTTACAGAATTTCTGTCATGTATTCAGTTTGTGTCATACATTTATTTTTGCCATTCTGAATTCATTATTCAATGTGTTAAGAACTTTGCAAAACCACTGGATATTTATTATGAAAAGGTACAATTGAAATTAATATATTAATACTGGCTCAAGCCAGTCTTTTAGCAAATAGCCATATTTCAGAAAATAAGACCTTAAAATTCAGTAAAGAGAGAATATATAGCCAGGAAAATGGATACTGTGTGAGGAATATATATTTTCAGCAATCCCCCAAGAAAGGGGAAGACAGAAGAAATAGCATCTCACTTCCAGATGTCAGTCTGAATCACAGTACTGTATGCTACAGCTAGTATTCAGTTAATTTGTTAGTGGGGGTTTTTTTTTTGTTTTTTTCAGAGACAGAGTCTCATTTTGTTACCCTCAGTAGAGTGCTGTGGCATCACAGCTCACAGCAACCTCCATCTCTTGGGCTTAGGTGATTTTCTTGCCTCAACCTCCCAAGTAGCTGGGACTGCAGGTGCCCGCCTATACACCTGGCTATTTTTTTGTTGCAGTTTGTCTGGGGCCAGGTTGGAACCTGCCACCCTTGATATATGGGGCCAGCGCCCTACCCACTGAGCCACAGGCACCCCTCAGTATTTGTTAGTGATTAAATATAGCACGGAGATTGTCTTTAAGCAGTTCCTTCAGAGAGGCTGTTCCCAATAGTTTGCATAAATGACACATTTATTTCAACAATCACTGGGAGAAAAATATATTATATCAAATATGGAACATAACAGTTTGACGCAACACTTTATACAATGTTCTTTCAATCTATCTCTGAAATCAGATTTATCTTTGAAGCCAGGGAGTACCCTGAATAGTATTTCAAGGGAGAGTAAAGGGAAATCTCTTGCAGGTTAAGAAATTTTTCCTTTGAGGTCTGTATCGGTTTTTATTTTTTTCCAGAAGAAGATTATAGCTGTTGGGCTGGATCTGGTCCCCTGCAAGTGATTTTTATAAATCCACCAGTGCCAGTAACACTTGAGACTTTTAAAGGCTGTTTTTGGTAGGGGAAATATATTCCTGGTGCTCCCTCACTGGAGAGAATAGTAGAGTGATATTTGCATTGCCATGGCAACCTGCATCTCTAGAGTGAGATGACATTTTTGCCTGTTTATCTCTACTTTTCATTCAGCGATACCATTTTTATTGCCTTTTAATTAAAAAGAGTAAGCTGAGTGTGCACAGAAAACTGAAATTTACTTAAAATCTGCGAT
The DNA here is from genome assembly GCA_963574575.1 of Galagoides demidoff. Taxonomy (NCBI): domain Eukaryota; kingdom Metazoa; phylum Chordata; class Mammalia; order Primates; family Galagidae; genus Galagoides; species Galagoides demidoff. The sequence goes on along the minus strand of CAUYQV010072472.1, from coordinate 10,584 downwards.
GTGTCGGGCACGGCATTGTTTCCCAAGAACTCTGGGAAAGAGGTCTCATTTTAGGGAGAAGGGCGAGAGCTTTGAGGACTTTTCTGTACTTAAGGTCTCAAACTTACAAGGCAGTAGAACCAGGGTCTGTCAGCGCTCAGGGCCTCTAATTCCCACGCTGGCGCCTTTTTCTCTGTTCCATCCCTCCTCCTGTAGGTTTGATTCCCTCCTTGGTTTCCTGGCCTAACCCTCCCCTAAAATTGACAACCACTTTGTGAAATATCAGTAAGGACATGGCAGTATGTTTTTTTTTTTTTAAGTCTTATGGTTTTTAACGTTTAATTCTAATTTCTAAATATAGAAAAATTGCATGGAAATCAGAACTGACTGATTATGTTTTACTCTTCAGTTAAGATAGTTATTCAAATGCTTTAATGGCGTGCCGTGTGCTTTAGAAGATGATACCAATTAAGCAGTTAGGATTTAGCTATACATATGATGGGGACTTAGTCATGTCACCATGACATAATTATATATATATATTTTAATACATATTTACAGATACAGCATGTGCAGATATTAGGTTATGAAGGTTGACAAGTCTTTGTTGAGCCCAAGGAGAGATCTGTATGGATTATATTTTGGATATATTTCCCGGAGAAGCAAGGGAGCAAACCTAAATTATATTTACAAATCGTGGAATACCAGTGAAGCAGGCCATTCCATTTCTGACAGTTGAAAAATATTCAGTTTATGGAACATTAGATATTCTTTTCTTTGCATTTTGTTATAGAGATTTTTGCTCAAATAAGAGACCATTTCAAAGAAAAAATTTCTTTGTAACGGACTTCATGAGATACCGAAGTAATTCTATCACAAAGCTATGTCGTTACTCAAATGAGGCACTGGTGACAATGGCAGGAACGAAACAGTAAAAAATCTGTTTCTTCACCCTGTCTTTACAAAGCAGCAAGTGAAAGGAAATATTTTGATAGTAGAAAGAAGGTGACTTCCTGGCTTGAGTAGCACATTCTTTTTCTCTGCAAGAAAAAGACTCAAAGACAGTTCTTGTCTGGGCACCTGAAAGCGAGACAATTTCTGCTGGAGGAATAGTGGCAAAAGATGGGGAGAAGCTACTAAGGGACTACTGGGCCAGGGAAGCAAAGGCAGGGAAGGCTTATTGGAAGTTTAGGAAGATGAGAGAGAGAGAGAGAGAGAGGTGGCAGAGGGAAATGCAGAGGGAAATACAGAGGGGTTGCTCAGCTGACAGAACCTAACCTGTTCATAGGTGATGAGGATGAAATCAGGGGAAGGAGACAAACCGAACCTGTGAGATTAAATTGGAAAAATCATGTTGGCTCAAAGGAGGCAGGGAGAGATGCCTGGGAGTTTAGATTTGCTTTGGTAAAGAGGACAAGTACTTTTCAGGAGCCATGGCCTCAACTCCCTTTCTGCAGTCCTCTAATCCCCTTGTTAGTCAGACGTGATTTTAAACTGGAATGATTCCATAATCTATGAAAGCATTTTTGATCGACAAATTATTCTGAAAAGTTAATATGAACACGTATAATACCCAGAGCATAAAAGAATACTAAACTGTTATGAGTCTTAGACGTGATTATCTATCTTTACATGAAACGATAGCTCTTAAAATAATTCGTCATTTTCTTTTGGATTTCAGTGTTTCTATCACATGGCTTTTATATGGAACATGTTTTGATAGAAGCCCATCCATAATGGAATAAATGTAATAGTAGCTTATAAAATGTATAACGATGGCTGTATGTCCACAAACCTGTCATGTGTCTATAATCAGGTGTGGTACCACCCTCTCAGCTAGAAGAAAACACATTCTAATGTGCCTGAGTTTAGGTAGGGAGTAAATGTGCTCCTACCATATCATTTTCTTTTATTATGCCCCTGAGACTCTTTTTAAAAAAATATATAGATTTGGGGGTACAAGTGCAGATTTGTTACATGCATAGCTTGCGTAGAGGTGAAGTCTGAGTTTTTAGTGTGTTTATCACTTGAATAGTATCCACTGTGCCCCAGAGGTAATTTCCCATGCCTCACCCCACCCACTCTCCCACTTTTTGTAGTCTCCATTGCCTAGTATTTCACTCTGCACGCTCATGGGGTCCTGCTGTTTTTCCCCCACTTGTAAGTGAGAATGTGCAGTATTTGACTTTCTGATTCTTGGAACTCTTAAGGTGCTCTGGTTTTACATTTTTAGCCCAAACTTGTTGGAATAGCCTCCAGGGAGAATCCATAAATGAGTAATTTCCTCAGTCCTGTTTCAAAAAGATATTAAAAGAAACTGAAAACCTGCTAAGTTTCCTCCTGGGTGGAAGGTGTTTGATGAGAACCTCTTCCTACATAAATACCTTCCCCTTAATTCCCTCCATCACATGTGACCAGCCCCTCCAGCTGGGTCACTTACCACCAAAAAGAGTTCTGTTTTCATCCTTCACTGGTGAGAATGCAGCTCCGCATTCTTATTCAGTTATTTTTTATTCCACTGGTGCCGAAGAAGATGCTACCTCCACCCCCAGACCTCGGTCTGTTTTCTAAGAATTCTTCTTTCAACCTATTAGTTATTAGGATAAGATGAATCTGATTTTCTCTGAAATGCAGGTGGCTTTTATTTCGGGTCTTTACATAGCTTATGAGACAGTATTAGCATCAAAGTGAAATTTGCACAGACAGATGAAATATTCTGCCTCTGAGACCTTATGAAAATCTGCCCTATTAATAGTCATATTAGATGGGCACCATGAATTTTTGTCATTTCAACATTTTTCTACTATCAAGTAGTTTCTGCCAGCATAACTAAGCCATTTGAAAGAGCCACTACCATCTGTCTTTTCAGGACTAAGGGCATTTGATTTCATGAATAAGAACAATAAAGGCTTATGTGACCTTTCTGGAAAGGTTAAAACAGCAGGAAAATAAAGCTGTGTGCTTTTTTTTAATGTGTTGCTATTAAATACAGTGAATAAATCATTACTGTTTATTTCCTTCTCCGAAGACTGCCCCTTGCAACCATCCCTTGGTTAGAGATACCAAATGTATCAATCAGATACATTGAAGTATTCAAATACAAATGAAGTATTTGAAGAGATACATAAAAGATACTTTATCTTTTCAAATACTTTCAAAGATAAATTATCTTTATGTTTACCATTTGCCATAATCTTTATTTTTTTATGTAGCTGTCCTTACTGGACTGGTGCTCCTAGAGCACTTCAGTGTTAGATCATTTTCACGTTTAATAGATAAGATTTTTACTCTTTTAATTGTATAATTAATCATGACATTAAATAATAGCATGTATAACATTGAACTGTGGCATTCTGTAACTTTTTCTTCCTATGTGAATAATTTTAAACATTTCCCTGTAAGGTTCGCTAATCAAGTTTCTATAAATTCATTTATTCATACATTTTTTTTTAAATGAGAAGCTCAAATACTGCCTTTCTCCACATATTAAACCATGATGGGTTAGACTACAATTATTGATATTTACTCCAAGCAATATATGCCCAACTTTTTCATGTGCATGTATCAAAATCATCCGACATATTTGTTAAAACGCCACCACACCCTAGACTTTCTAAATCTTAATTTAAGGTAGTATTTTTCAACCTTTTTTTTTTTTATCTCATGGCACACTTGAACCTATATTGAAACTTCTGTGGCACCTTAAATTATGCTGATCAAAGAAAAAAGAGTATAAAAAAAAGAATATACTTACTGTGCTTTGAACTTCTTTCAAAAATAATTTAATTAATGATCTTTAAAAATGTTTGCAGCACAGCTAGGTCCCGTCACAGCGCACCATTGTGCCATGGCACACCAGTTTAAAATCACTGAGTTAGGGAAAGAGAGCCATGAATTTGCTTTTTATCTTCAGCTCACTCTGGTATGTGCTAAATTTGAAAAGCATTTCATAAATTTTTTCTATTGAAAAGTTTTCATTTATTTTCCATAGTTTACAAAAAGACTTTTTAAGTCATTTATATTTATATTGCATAGTATTTTCATGTTTTACAAGTATAAGGTTAATTAAAGCAAAATAAAGATAGGGTTTTAGATTACAACCCAAAGAATGAATATCTATAACTCTATATTGAAATGAATAAGTGTTTGGATAAATAAGTAAAAAAAAAAAAGAGAGCTGTATCTTTCTTAAAGAAAAACTCCAAATCAAAACATGTAGAAGGAACAAGACAAATAGAAAAGTAGAGCATCCCAATAATAACAGGCAAGATTTGTGGATGAATCTTAGAATTAGAGGGAAAAACTCTAATCTCATGGCCCAAAAATAGCTTCCCCAAAGTATTTCCTAATCACTTACTTGATGGTCCTAGCATCTTTCCTCATATTTTTTAATATTGCTTTCTGCAGTAGATGACACCTAATTCCCCATCCCTGCAATGTAGGCTGAATTTAGTGGTTCACTTTTTAAAAATTCAAGTATTAAAGGGGAAAATTAATTAGAAAGCAGACAGACACATCCTGCCAAGTGAGCAAAGTTCACATCATCATAAGACCTATTGACAACACGTATCTCTTGATGTGACATAGTGAGAAATGGCACTTCCCCTGGGTGGCGCCTATGGCTTAAAAGGGTAGGGCGCCGGCCCCATATGCCAGAGGTGGTGGTTCAAACCAGCCCCAGCCAGAAAAAGAAAAAAGAAAAGGCACTTCCCCTCTGTAATGTTCTTTTACAAAATCCGTACCTCTAATCTAATAATGAGAAAACATATGATAAACATAAATTGAAGGACATTCCAGAAAATACATTGCTAGTACTCTCCAAAAGTGTTAACATCATGAATAATAAGGAAACACTAAAAAACTGCCATAGATCAGAGAAGACTTAGTGCAATGTAGTACCTTCGATTGGATCTTGAATAACAAAGCATTAGTAGAAAAGTTACTGAAATCTGAATAAAGTTCTTTGTTTAGTTAATATTCTTGTACCAATGTTAATTTATTCATTTTAATAAATATACATAGGTAAAAATGCTAAAATCAGAGTTAGAATTCTCTCTCCTATCTTTATAACTTCTGTTAACCTAAAATTCTTTCAAACCAAAAAAAGGGATTATCTTGTTTCTTCATTGTGGTAAACACTATACAATATTAAACGTATCACCCTAAAAGATTTAATCTAAGTGTACAGTTCAGAAGTGTTAAGTCTATACATGGTTGTGCGATGAATCTCTAGACCTTTTTCATCATGCAAATCTGAGCCTCGGTATCCATAAAGCTCTAATTCTCTCTACCCTCTCCCTTTCCTCTTGGCAGCCACCTTTTTAGTTTCTGTCTGTTTGATTTTGACTACTTTGGATACTTCTTATAAGCAGAGTCTTACAGCATATATCATTTTGTGACTGATTTATTTGGCTTAGAACAATGTCTTCTAGGTTGTTCATGTTGTAGCATGTGACAGGATCTCCTTCTTTTACATAGAATACGGCAACATACTATTCCATGGTGTGTCTGTATGTGCCAGGTTTTCTTTATCTGTTCATCTATCCAGAGACATCCGGACGCTTATGCCTTTTGTCAATTGTGATTAATATTGCAATGCACAAAGGTGTGTGGATACCTCTTCAAGATCCTGCTTTGAATTTTTTGGATAAATACCTACAAGAGGGATTGCTGGAGATTGTAGTAATTCTATTTTTAATCTTTTTTTTTAAAGAATTCCGTTTTATTTTCCATAGTGACAGCACCATTTTGCATTCCCAAAATAGCACCCAAGAGTTTCAATTTTTCCACACCCTCCTCTCTAGGACTGATTGTTTTCTGTTTATTTTTTTTTAATACTGGTAATAGCCATCCTAAGAAGTATGAGATGATACTTCAGTGTGGTTTTGATTTGCATATTCCCAATGATTGGTGATATTTAGCTTTTTTTCAAGAATTTGTTGTCCATTTGTAAGTCTTCCTTGAAGAAACATCTATTTAAGTCTTTTTCCCATTTTTTAATCAATTTTTTTTTTTTTTTTGCTGTTGAGTTATAGAAATTTTCTACATATATTTGGGATATTAACCACTTATGTGACATATGATTTCCAGATATTTTGTATAGACTTTTGAGATTGCCTTTCCACTCTGTTGATTACTTCCTTTTAAGTTTGCTGTCATCTCATTAGGTCTTTCAACTAGTTTGAGTTAATTTTTGAATATACTGCAAGGTAGTGCCTGACTTTGTTTTGCATATAGATATCTAGTTTTCCTATCACTATTTGTCAAAGATATCATCCTTCCCTGCACATAGCCTTGGCTTCCTTGTCAAAAAATCATTTGTCCACAAACTCGGGGGCTCATTTCTGGGCTTTCTGTTCTGCTCAGTGGGTATATAGATTTGTCTTTATGGTGGTTCCACACTGTCTTGATGACTGTTGCTTTGTGGTATATTTTGAAGTCAGGAAGTGTAAGGCCACCAACTTTGTCCTGTTTTTCAAGATTGTTTGACTATTTGGGGTCTCCACATATAAATTTTAGAAATCTTTTTCTAATTTGACAAAAAACATTATTGGAATTTTGGTTGCTTGGGGTATGAAACAACAAACTCAAAGGTTTTTTGTTTTTTGTTTTTTGGGGTTTTTTTTGTATATATAAGCTTTAACATTTAGCTTTCCAGGAATTTTTTTTTTGTTTTTTGAGACAGGAGCCTCAAGCTGTCCCCCTGGGTAGAATGCCGTGGCATCACAGCTCACAGCAACATCCAACTCCTGGGCTCAAGCGAGTCTCCTGCCTCCGCCTCCCAAGTAGCTGGGACCACAGGTGCCCGCCGCAACGCCTGGCTATTTTTTGGTTGCAGCTGTCATTGTTGTTTGGCAGGCCTGGGCTAGATTCAAACCTGCCACCTTAGGTGTATGTGGCTGGCGCCTTAGCCACTTGAGCCCAGATGCTGAGCCATTTTTTTTCCCTTTTTTTTTTTTTGGAATATTTTGCTCATGATTTTATGAACCCTATATATGTATTTACTATTTTTATTTTATATATTTACTACACATCATCAATATCAATGTTTAAAAATCAAATGTATTAATTCCTCATAATTTTCTTATTCTTATTTACTTCCTCATATTATTCTACATTATTGAGAGAGAAAGAGAGAGGAGGAAAGATTGTTTGCTCTTACCAATTTGAGATCCCCTTCTGGAAATGATGTTCAGAGCTCATAAACCTCAAACTTGCCTAATTCAATTACTTACTTTCAATTTTAATTAATATATTTCAAAATGTCAGATTTGAAAAAGGAGTAGAGTGTTAGAGTGAATGCATTCTTTTCCTTTTAGTGCTATAACAAATTAACACAAGCTTGTTACTTCAAACAATTGCAAGTTTATTATCTCACGTCTATGGAGGTAAGGAGCCCTATGATCATAGTGTCAGCAAGACTGAATTCCTTCTGGGGGAAGTTCTAGGGGAAAGGCCATTGCTTTGTCTTCTCCAGCTGTTGAGGCCACCTGTACGCCTTACCTGCAGACAGCTTCCTCCATCTGCAAGAGCAGAAGCACAGACGTGGACTTCTCTCCCTTGTGTCTCTCGCTGATCTTTGTCTCCTCACATCTTCCCTGACTCTGACCCTTGCTTTCCTCTTGTTGATCATATTAGGTCCACCAGGATGATCCATAATGTTCTCATCATCTCAGAATCCTTAATACAATTACATGTGCAATGTCCTCTTTGCCATAGATGGTAACATATTCATAGACATTGGGGATTTAGATGTGCACATCTTACGGGGGCCGTCATCCTATCACAGTGATGTTTGTCACTCATTAAATCTGGGCTGCGTTTACTACTTTTAGTCACTTGACAGGTGCTGCAGGAATATATTAGCTATTATGCACCTCTTCAAACAATGTGTAAAGCAGCAAACCGTAAGCAACCTTACTTGTATTCTTCATTTAATACCCACTAATAACAATGAGATATTGTTCTCTCATGTATTCTTACACTGTTTCTTCATAAGTGAATTTTTTTGAGAGTGAAGAAAAAAAAGGTATCATCTTGATTTTTCTTTTGGTCCTAACTGCAAATAATAGAAAAAGAATTTTAGATCAATTTTGACAACACCTGGCTCGACACCTGTGGCTCAAGTGACTAAGGCGCCAGCCACATATACCTAAGGTGGCAGGTTCAAATCCAGTCTGGTCCCGCCAAAAAACAATGATAGCTGCAACCAAAAAAATAGCTGGGCATTGTGGCAGGCACCTGTGGTCCTAGCTACTTGGGAGACTAAGGCGAGAGACTCACTTGAGCCCAGGAGTTGGAGGTTGTTGTGAGCTGTGATGCCACAGCACTCTACCCAGGGGGATAGCTTGAGGCTCTGTCTCAAAAAAAAAATAAATAAATAAATAAATTCAGGATTCAATCGAGAATCTTGCATTGCATTTGGTTGTCATGCCTGGTAGTAGGTATAATTAACGTATTTAACAATTACAACACCAAGGAAATTTAACATAATATAGTACTATTATGATCAGTTTTTGTATATTTTTAGTTCTCTCTTTTCATGTCAAAATACATTGATATTGATTTTAAAAAGTGATCTATATAGATTAATCCTTCAATTTGCAAGATGTCATGAAAGAATATGAAGAAAAATAAAAACTGGGCAGTGCCTGTGGCTCAGTGGGTAGGGTGCCAGCCCCATTTACCGTAGGTGGCGTGTTCAAACCTGGCCCCAGCCAAACCGCAACAAAAAAATAGCTGGGCGTTGTGGGGAGCACCTGTAGTCCCAGCTACTCGGGAGGCTGAGGCAAGAGAATCGCCTAAGCCCAGGAATTGGAGGTTGCTGTGAGCTGTGTGACGCTGCCACGGCACTCTACTGAGGGTGATAAAGTGAGACTCTGTCTCTTAAAAAGAAAAAAAGACAGAAAAAAAAAGGAAAAAGAAAAACTATGACAAAAAATATCTTTATTCATATTTCTGCACCAAATTTTACCATCTTACGAAATAAGGAAATTCACACATCAGATAAGGCCTTTGGAAGTAGCTGTTATCTTTGAGCATAAGAATCCAAGCAGAACCATTATGGAAAACAGAAAGCTTCAGATTTATGATTATATTATTGTAGCCATCAAGTTAGAGAGTTTCAGAAATTAATCTAAGTAAGAATCACTTTATATTTGATAGATGAGTAGATAATCCCAAATTGTGTGCTTTGTAACAGGAATTAAAATAGATGAATGATACTTTAGAGCATCTGTCAGTAATGCAGGAAGACATGAAATAATAGGGACATAATCTAAGGGATGTGATTAAGCGATTATTTCCAGCTGTAAAGAACAGATTTTTTAAAGATTAGAGTAAGAAAATTGAAGATGCTATTTTGTACAGGGTGGTCCTTTCTAAAGGAACTTCTTGTTTTGGGTAAAGTTCTTTTTTTTTTTTTTTTGAGACAGAGTCTCACTTTGTCGCCCTTAGTAGAGGGCTGTGGTTTCACAGCTCACAGCAACCTCAAACTCTTGGGCTTAAGCGATTCTCTTGTCTCAGCCTCCCAAGTAGCACCCGTCACAACTCCTGGCTATTATTGTTTTCTGGAGACTGAGGTCTTGCTGTTGCTCAGGCTGGTCTCAAACTCCTGAGCTCAGACAATTCACCCGCCTCAGCCTCTCAGAATGCTAGGATTACAGGCGTGAGTCACCGCACACGGCCTAGGGTAATGTTCTTGTATCATTTTTTTTGATTTTTTAAATTAGATTTCTTGTATCATTTACTGAAAAAAGTTAAATCGTGACTTATAGATTTGGTTATGTCATCATAATTAGATTACAAACAAAACAATATTCAAATGTTTCGATGATAACTTTTCAGTAATTTATATGCAAATCCCTCAAGTCAATAACATCTTAAAAAATTCAGACTGGAATTATGGGATGTACAATTTATATGGTCGGACAAACGGAGAGGCAAAGAGATGAAACAGAGCTTTTGAGGTGTGGGGGTAATAAAAAAATAACCCGTGGCCTACATATAGTCTTCACAGGACAATTTGCTCCACCCTCTAATTGGAAGCAAACATAAATTTGCTGATTTGATTGGAAAATCAAAAAAAGTAATAATGTGCTGAAGAATGTCAGTGGAAACAGTTAATCCTGGTGAGAGACTAAATTGGTCCAAGCTACTTGAAAGGAAATTTGGCAATAGCTCTCATCCAGTAATTCTGCTACTCCAAATCTGGCCTGTGGAAACAAAGTGGCATATGCAGTGATTACACATTGTGAAAAAACAAGACCAATCTCAACGTCCACTAGGAGAAATGATTTACTAAAATTAGATGTGCCTATGGAGGTCCTATATGGAAACTCTTAAAAGGTAGATCTACATGAGCAGACATGCTGTCAGGTTGGAGCCAAACTGCACCCCATCTAGCAAGGGCCCAAGATCTTTTTTTTTTTTTTTTTTTGAGACGGAGCCTCAAGCTATCCCCCTGGGTAGAGTGCCATGGCATCACAGCTCACAGTAACCTCCAACTCCTGGGCTCAAGCGAGTCTCCTGCCTCCGCCTCCCAAGCAGCTGGGACCACAGGCGCCCGCCACAACGTCTGGCCACTTTTTGGTTGCAGCCATCATT
>CAUYQV010072470.1:0-11408 GCA_963574575.1 Galagoides demidoff | reverse complement strand
TATTTTTTTGATAGCTGAATAATACTCCACAGGGTACATATACCCCAGCTTACCAATCCATTCCTAGGTTGAAAGACATTTAGGCTGTTTCCACATTTTAGCTATTGTAAATTGGGCTGCAATAAACAGCCTAGTACAAGTATCTTTATAGTAAAAGGTTTTTTTTCCTTCTGGATAGATGCCCAATAGTGAGAATAGAGTTTCTTATAATATTCATTAAGGATTTTTTGCATTTCTGAAGAGTCTGTTGTTATTTTGCCTTTCTAATTTCTGATTGATGAAATTAGGGATTTTACTCTTTTATTTCTGGTTATGTTAGCCAAAGGTTTATCTATTTTATTGAACTTTTCTAAAAACCATAATTTTCTTTTTTTCAATTTCATTTAATTCTGCTCTGATTTTAGTTATTTCTTATCTTCTGCTGGGTTTGGGGTTATAATGGTCTTCCTTTTCCAGTTGTGTGAGATGTCCCATTAAGTTGTTGACTTCTCTTTTTGTTCTTTTGAGGAAGGATTGCAATGCTATAAATTTCCCTCATAGGACTGCCTTTGTGGTATCCCAGAGTTTCTGGTAATTTATGTTTTCATTATTTTTTTCTTCCAAAAATTTGCTAATTTCCTTCTTAATCTCATCTCTGACCCACCTATCATTCAGCATAAGGTTATTTAGCTTCCATGTTTTTGTATGACTCTGAAGATTCCTGTTGTTACTGAGTTCAACATTTATTCCATAATGGTCTGAGAAGATGCAAGGTATAATTTCTATTCTTTTAAATATGCTGAGGTTAGACTTGTGACCTAAGATGTGATCGATTTTGGAGTATGTTCCATGGGCTGATGAGAAAAATGTGTATTCAGTTTTGTTAGGATGAAATGTTCTGTAGATGTCTGTTAAATCCAAATGTTGGATGGTTAAGTTTAAATCTAAAATTTCTTTGCTCCACTTCTTATTGGAGGATCTATCCAACACTGCCAAAGGAGTGTTGAAGTCTCCAACTATGATGGTGCTGGAAGAAATAAAGTTGCTCATGCCTGTTAGAGTGTCTCTTACAAATTGAGGTGCATTCTGGTTGGGTGCATAATTGAGATCTCATCATATTGAGTATTACCCTTAACAAATATAAAGCGGCCATCCTTGTCTTTGCTTACTTTCATTGGTTTAAAACCTATTGTATAGCAACCTCAAACTCTTAGGCTTAAGCAATTCTCTTGCCTCAGCCTCCCAAAGTAGCTGGACTCCAGGCACCTGTTACAAACACATGGCTATTTTGTTGTTGTTGTTGTAGTTTTATTTTTGTTCTAGCTGGCCCAGGCTGGGTTCAAACCTGCCGGTTTCAGTGTATGTGGCCAGGGCCCTAGCTGCTGAGGTACAAGTGCTGAGCCATATTTACTGATTTTTCTTATGATTGTGGGTCATTTTTTTGCTTCCTTGTGTGTCTTTAAAAATTTTTTTTTATTTAAATAGGTTTAGAGAGTACAAGTGGCTTTTTTTTTTTTTACTATGTCTGAATTGCATAGTAGAAAAGTCTAGGCTTTTCCTATACCTTTCACCTGAGTAGTATACATTATACCCAATAGATAATTTTTCATCCTGCATCTCCTCTTCCCCCTCCTGAGTCTCTAGTGTCCATGAAGTCACTCTGTATAACCATGCATACCATTGTTTAGCTCTCCCTTAAAAGTGAGAACACATGGTATTTGCTTTTTTGTTCCTGGGTTATTTTACTTACAATGATGGACTCCATTTCCTTCAAGTTACTGAATTGCTGCAAAATCATTCTTTTTGATGGTTGAACGGTTTTCCATGGTATAAATATACCGCATATTCTTTACTTACTGATTGGTAAGCGTTAGGTTGATTCTGTATCTTTGCAGTTATGAATTATGCTGCAATAATTTTACAGTTGAAGTTATCACTTTATAAAATGAATTCTTTTCCTTGGGGGAGATCTCTCGTAGTGGTGTTGTCAGAGCAAATGATAGATCTTCTGTTAGTTCTTTGAGAAATCTCTTACACTGTTTTCCACAGAGATTGTACTAATTTGCATACCCCTTCTCACTGCATTGAACCAACATCTGTTGTTTTTTTTACTTTGTGATAATGGCCATTTTTACAGGCATGAGGTGGTATCTCATTGTGGTTTTAATTTGCATTACCTTGATGATTAGTGATGTTGAGTTTTTTTTCATATGTTGTGTTGGTTGGCCATTTCTCTCCTTTTGAGAAATGTTCATATCTTTTGCCTATACTTTAGTGGAGTTATTTGGTTTTTTTCTTGATGATTTGAGTTCCTTACAAATTGTGAATATTAGAGCTCTATCAGTGTATAGCTTGCAAATATTTTCTTCCTTTTCATAGGTTGTCTGTTTATTTTGTTGATTATATCTTTTGTTGTGCATGGGCTTTGTAGTTTAAGTCCCATTTATTTTTGTTTTTGTCTTATTTGCTTTGGGGGTCTCAGTCATAAATTCTATACCTAGACCAGTGTTGAGGATAGGTTTTCTTAGAGTATTTTTATGGTTTCATGTCTCACTTTTAAGTCTTTAATCCATTTTGAATTATTTCATTCTTCTTCATGAAGACTATCCAATTTCCTCAGCACCATTTATTGAATAGGGCATCCTTTCCCCAGTGGGGTTTTTTTTTTTTTTGTAGTTTTTGGCTAGAGCTGGGTTTGAACCTGCTACCTCCAATATATGGGGTTGGCGCTCTACCCCTTTGAGCCACAGGTGTTGCCCTCCCCTGTGTGTTTTTGTCTGCTTTATCCAAGATTAGTTAGTTATATGTATTTGTCTTTATCTCTGAGTTTTCTATCCTGTTGTACTGGTCTATGTGTCTACTTTTATATTATACCATGCTGTTTTGGTTACTATTGCCATGTAGTATAATTTGAAGATTTGTTCTTTTTGTTTAGGATTGCTTTGGCTATTTGTACTCTTTTTCATTCTATGTGAATTTAGGGTTGTTTTTTCTAATTCTGTGAACAATGACATTGGTATTTTCATAAGAATTACATTGAATCTATAGATTACTTTGGGCAGTATGGACCTTTTAGTGATACTGATGCTAACAATCCATGAGCATAGAGTGCATTTCTGGTTTTTTCTTTTTTGGGGGGGGTGTCATCTATAGTTTCTTTCATCAGTGTTTTAGAGTTCTCTTTCTAGAGGTCTTTTACTTCCTTGGTTGGTATATTCCAAGGTGTGTATTATAGCTATTGTAAATGTTATTGGGTCCTTGATTTGAATCTTACAGTAACAACCAAAGTAGGTTGTTATTGTAATCGGAGACTTTATTGAACTAATTTATCAATCATAGGAATCTTTTAGAAGAGTCTTTAGGGGTTTCTAAGTATAAGAGCATTGACAAAGATTTACTCTATTCCAGTTTGGATCCCCTTCCTTTCTTTCTCTTCCCTGATCTAATAATTTCTAATTTAGTGCTAGACACTGATTTTTATGGGTTTTGCTTTGTTTTTGAGCATCTGGATTTTGTTCTTTAGCCAAAATGTAGTGAAGTTTGTTTTGGCAGGCAGCTAAGTTATTTATAAATTATTTTGATCTTTTTTAAGCTTGTATTTAATCTTTCTTAGGGCAGGTCTAAAAATGATAGCTACTCTAGATCTAGTTTAGCTTTTATATTGAAATACTACCTCTATGTTATCTCTCCCTGAGGAGTATTTTATAGTATCACTGAGATCTCTCAGTTCTTTCTGGTTAGAACTAAAGTTTATATCAGTCACTTAAGTTCTTCAACCAGCCTCATGGAGTTTTCCACTGTACATATACAGTTTCATATTCAGCGGTAGATTCTACATCTACATAGGGATTTGTGTCGATTTTGAACTTCTTTGTCTTCATTCCATACAGTACTTGGCCTCTTCAAGAACACTATCTAAAGCTCAGCGATGTTTCACTGCATGGGTTGCTCTTCTCCCCACCACAGTCCAGAAGTTGGCTTCAGCTAGAATCATCTCATTTGTTGCTTTCAGGTCTAATAGTTTGTGTTCTTGATTGTCCAGTGTCTAATTGGACAACAGTTGTATTTTGTTCATGATGTGAGTTGGTAAAGCTGTTATGGTAGGGTTGCTCCAGTATCAGTGCACAGGTAGCCACATGCAGAAGTGGCTATTCTAAGGATTCAATCTAGGCCCTTCATACCTCCTTTGTTGTGTAGTGTTTTATTTTCCACTATTCTCTACTAAATCTGCTTCAAAATTCTGTAGCTCAAGCTTCTAAACTTACCTTTCTCACTGTCAGCAAATAATCTCACCTGCTACTTCTCTGAGAAAATAGGAAGTCATTGTTGGTACTCCACTGAATCAGTACCATTTCTTGTCCCACACTCAGTAGTTGCTCAATTCTATACTGATTCTCACCCTCCTTCCCTTGTCCCACCACAGAAGAAATGTTCTGCATGTTTGAAGGCTGATCTCTCCTCTGCACAGGCTTTGGATCCCATTCCTTCCTAACTCAGAATTCATGTCATGATTTATTCTCTTCCTCCTGTTTCTTTATTCTCTCATTTTCTACTAGCGTTTCCCCATTAATAGTTAAATGTTTAATTCCCCCTCCCAATCATTGTAAAAGAATGCTTCCAGAAACCCACAACCTTCTGTAGCATGGTTACCACCCCTTCCTAAAGGAAGAATTTCAAAATTTAGTCAAAGTGTTGGTTGAACATGGTCTCATGACTCACTTTTCATTCAGTTTTTACTCCAGTAACAAAAGTTTTCTTCTAATACCACTTTTCTGAAACTTATATTTATATCAAGGATACCATGACCTCTTATTGCTAAGTAAAATAATCTCACCCCCAAACTGGCAAGTCCTTTTCAGTCTATTCTATTGACCATTCCCTTATGCACACCACCCTGCTTCCCCCAGTTTGGTACATTCTTGTTTATTTTTTTTTTTTTTTTTGTGAGACAGAGCCTCAAGCTGTCGCCCTAGGTAGAGTGCTGTGGCATCACAGCTAACAGCAATCTCCAACTCCTAGCTTCAAGCGAGTTTCCTGCCTCCACCTCCCAAGTAGCTGGGACTACAGGCGCCTGCCACAGCGCCCAGCTATTTTTTGGATGGAGCTGTCATTGTTGTTTGGTGAGCCCTAGCTGGATTTGAACCCGCCAGCTCAGGTGTATGTGGCTGGCGTCTTAGCCACTTGAGCCACAGGCGCCAAGCTGTTTTTTTAAATTTCTTACATTCCACACTCTTCTAGTTTTTCTGTTACATTTCAGGCTGTTACTTCTCAGTTTCCTTCAAGGACCTTTGTTCCTCTGCATTTTGTCTATATTTATCTGTGGTGATCTCATCTACTTTGGTGATTTCAATTACTATCAACATATGGATGACTCCTAATTATATGTTCCCAACCGAAGCTCCAGGCCCATATCCAGCTATTTATCAGTTGATCAGTTTTACCTAGTTGTCACATAGGTCTGTTGAACTCAATTTTTCCAGAGTCAAACTCACTGTATCAGACCCCAAATTGTGTACCTATCTTTGTTCATTTCTTCTTGCTCTTGCAGCAAATTAACATAAATTTAGTGGCTGTATAAAACAACATAAACTATTGTTTCAGAGTTCTTTAGGGAACTCTGGGATAAAACTGTGATATCAGCGCTGCTGTTGTGTGTTTTTGCTTTTTTGGTTTTTGGTTGTGTGTTTTTTTTTGTTTTGTTTTGTTTGGTGATTCTAGGGGCATCTTTCCTTGTCTTTTCTAGCTTTTAATGGCTACATCTTCAAAAACAGCAATGGTTGCTTGATTTTTCTTAGATCGCATCACTCTGACACAACTCTTTTTGTTTTTTGGACTTTTTTTGTTTCTTTTTGTTTTGAGATAGAGTCTAATTCTGTCATTGGGGTTAGAGTGTCGTGATGGCATAGCTCACAGCAACCTCAACTCTTGGGCTCAAGCAATGCTCCTGCCTCAGCCTTCAGAGTAGCTGAGACTACAGGTACCTGCCACAACACCTGGCTTTTTTTTTTTTTTTTTAGTAGAGTTGGGGTCTCACTTTTGCTCAGGCTGAGCTCCTGAGCTTAGGCGATCCACTCATCCACCTCAGCCTCCCAGAGTGCTAGGATAATAGGTGTGAGCCATCATACTCACCACAGCTCCTTTTTGTAGTCAAATTTCCCCAAGCCTCATTCTTATCAAGACACGTGAGTTTACATTGGGCCTACCCAGATAACCCAGGATAATCCCCCTGTGCCAAAGCTTTAATTTAATCAAAGCCCTGTTTGTCATGTGAATTTTCAGGAATTAGAGGATTAGGGCGTGAACATTTTGGAAGTCCGTTATTCTATCAACTATCTTAGTGAATGGTACTCACACATCTAACCTAATAACCTGGAAGTCAGTCTTGCCAATTCCTCTGCCTACGTTACGACTAATCAGTCACCAGGCAATTCCGACTTCTTGGTACTCTGTTTTTGTCCATCCCTGCAGCTATTGCATTATTCCAGATGATTATACTTATTTGAGATCTTGTAAGTATTTTTCTGCTCCTCATCTTTCCATGTTCATTTCTCCACACTACCATCACAGTCATCTGTATAAAATTCTGTTTGGTTTACATCTTTGCCTAAAACTTTTCATTAGTTCCCCATTACTCTACTTTATGGCATAGAAGACCCCTTATACTCAGGCCTTACCTTTTTTGTCTACAGTCATCTTTCTCTACTCCCTCCAAAGCATATCAGCCAGCTATAGTGGTGGGATAGGAGAAAAGATTATTTATTATTTCATTGCTTTTAAAATAGCATTAGCTATTAGCTCTTTCTATGGTGGTAGAAATATTTTATGTGTGCACTATTCAATATGATAGTCAATGAGAAGTCACGTGTGGCAATTGAGTATTTGAATTGTGATTAGTGTAACTGAGCAACTGGACTTAATTTTATTAAATTTTATTTATTTTAATCAATTTAATATGGCCTGGCCTAGTGGCTCATGCCTATAATCCTAATACTTTGGGAGGCCTAGGCAAGAAGAACACTTGAGGCCAAGAGTTTAAGACCAGCGTGGGCAACATAGTAAGGCCCTATATAAAAAAAAATACAAATAATAAAACTATATAAAAAAAAGTCTGTCTATAAAAAAATCAAAATAAAGATTTAGCCAGGCATGATGGTGTGCACTTACAGTCTCAGCTACTTTGAAACCTGAGGCAGGAGGATCCTTTAGCCCAGAAGTTAGTTCAAGGCTGCAGTAAGCTGTGATTAGGCCACTGCACTGCAGCCTGGGTAATCGAGTGAGACTCTATCTTAAAAAAAAAAAGCCACATGGTGGCATTGGTAAGTAATTTGGACAACACAAATCTAGAACAGTGATTCTCAACCCAGGGACGTTTGACAATATCGGGGGACATTTTTGGTTTTCATGCTTGAGGAGTGCTACTGGCATCAAGTGGGTAGAGGTCAGGGACACTGTTTAAACATCTTACAAAACCTAGAATAGCCTCCTATGGCAGACTTATAAGCCCATAATGCCAGAGTACAGAGGTTAGGAAATGCCCGTCTAGACTGTCCCCTCATTTTTTGTTATACTTATGTTTTCCAGATATCACCCACTCTGGAAAGCCTTCTGTGATTTCTCAGGTCTGAGTTTGATACATCTTCTTTCTCATATACTTACCTTTATTTGTCTGATGTTACCTTTATGATAATTCTAGTTAGCATTTTTCATAAGAGTTTTTCATTGATGTACAATAGGCATACATAATTTCGGATACATGTGATAATGTAATACATTCATATAATTTGTAAAGATCAAATCGGTATACTTGGGATATCCATTATCTTAAATATTTGCCTTTACTTTATGTATAAATAGCATTTTTATTTGTTCTTGACTGTAAGAACATATTCTTTAGAATATACCCAGGTGTACATAAAGACGATTAATAAATAATTGTTGAATGTGTGAATGTGTATAACTCTTAATCAGTTATTAAACTTACTGCAATTTAAAACATAAAGAAATGTTACCATCTTTATGTGTGCACTATTCAATATACACTTTAGAGAACATACACTTACTAAAATATTTGGAAATATTTTTTGGAATTAGTCATAGTTTGTCAGTAAAGAAAGAAAACTTGTCTTATTCCTTTAAAGGAAATAAAAACCTTTTTTTTCTTTTTCTATCATTCTCCCCTCTACTCAATTTATATATTTCCCTTCCTTTCCTAATATCCTGTTAACAGATAACCAGCCTGAACCACCCCCACTCTTATCCCCAGAGTAATGGTGGGGAACAAATACTTTATTGCATAGATGCAGGAAGGATTTAAGCTGGTGAAGTGGGACAAATAGACCAGAAACTAAAGGAAGCTAACTAGCAGCATAGCAGAGTGGCTCAGAGCTTTAGGCTATAGAATGAAACAGAACTGAGTGTGAATCCCTGTTCGCTATTAGTTTCTGACTTCTCACAATTTTAACCTAACTTAGCTCTGTAAAAAAGAGCATAATAATACTACCTATTCCACCGAGTTATCATGAGTATTAAATGAGATAATTAGTGTAAAGATAGTGCTTGGCACATAGTAAATACACATGGCAGCTTTAGTTGAAGATGGTATGTGTATTAATTGATAATGTGGATATAATTGTTTCCATAAATGTATGGTTCTGGAAGTGTAAATGTAAGTCAAGGATTACATTTTGTGTTCATGATTAAGGAATTTGCTGTTTCAGGATAAATGTTCACCATATGGAATCACTGAAGACAGAATATTGAATTTCTCAAACATAGGGAGTGGAAGGTTAGAAGGTTGGAAATCACCTGGCCAAAGCATCCAAGAATCTAGAAAGTGCATGTAGCAGAGCAGATGCCAGTCTGAACACTAACTGCTCCCTTCCCCTCAGGCCTTTGTAAGATGCTATTTCCTCTGCCAGCTGTGCCCTTCTTAGATTTCTGTACTTGGATAAGTTCTGCTACTTGAGCTCTGAAGTTACCTTTTTCAGAAACCTTTGTTTGTCTACTGGGAATGCATTTAGCTGCAGGTAACAGAAAAACTCAACTGTTGGTGGCTTAAAAAAGTAAGAGTTTGTGTCGCCGAATAAGTCCAAAGTTAGACATTCAAGAGTGGTGCAGTAATCAGCAATGCCACCATTCCTAGCTTCTTTTTTATTTCCTTCCATATCATTGTGTCTTTAGTCCAAATGCTAAGGCAAGAGGGAAGGGAGGAAAGGTAAAAGGGCTTTCATCTATAGAAGCTGTCTTTATTTAGGATACATATTTACATTCAGGAAACCCACTTCAGGAACTTCAACTGCCAAAATAATGTCCCTTGGCTATCCCTAGCTGAAAGGGAAATTAAAACATAGAATATTTTGTTTTCTGGCTTCTGTACCAGAGGGAAAAGGTGAAAAGACCTTCAGAAAACTCATAATTCCAATGGTCTTAGGAACCGAGACACCACTCCTCTATCTGTCTCCAGGTGGGTCAGCCCACATGCAAAAGTCCAACCTCTTAGCCATAGTATCTCATATTAAGAGCCCCTACTTATATACATCTTACATACACCCCTTTCGAAGCTACTACCCTATAGTATGGGAATTACCAACTTAATTTGTTTTCTTCTCTAAAAACAAGCTTTTTATCTCATGGATTAGGTAATTCAACAGCAATCCTAGTAAGATTATAAGTGTATACAACTTTTGTTTACTTTTTCCCACCAGTGGGAGAGTTAGAAGGATTAAAATTAAGAATAAGGAAGGCTAAATATTTTAAATTCATTTAAGTCTATATTTATACCTCCTAGGAAGAGTATATTATCTTGCTGGAGAGGGTGGTCATGCCTATAATATTAGCCCAGGGATCTGTGCTGTAATCTGTGAGGTCAAGGTGGCTGAATTGCTTGAGCTCAGGAGTTCAAGACCAGCCTGAGCCAGAGTGAGACCTCCATCACTAAAAATAGCAGGGCACTGTGGTGGGTGCATGTAGTCCCACCTTGGGAGGCTGAGACAAGAGAATCACTTAAGCCCAAGACCGAGGTTGCTATGAGCCATGACACCATGGTACTCTACCAAGGGTGAGTGAGATGGTTTCAAAAAAAAAAGTATATTACCTTATTTCTAGGGCTAACTGACCTAGAAATGTTCTAAGAGAGGCGTCTAATGTATTGTCAGCTACTTCGGAGTTAAAAAAAAAAAGAAAGGCAATATTAACCTTTTTTGGTGATTTAACTATAGCCTAATAAAGCATTTGCTCTACAGAGTATACTATGCTCACCACCTGGAAGGTCAAGTAAACTCACCTCATCAAAGATTTAACATGTCTAATGAATCCTTGTCACAGATAAGTCTACAGGATTTCTGACTTAAATTACCGCTACCTAAGTAGGGCTTAGTTATGAGAGTTAACCAAGGGACGATTTTCTAGTACTGTCATTAAAAAAGAGAAACTGAAAAATGATACAAGATTGTCCAAATGGGTAGTTCCTTCTTGAGAGCTAAGGGAAGTGCCACCTTAAGGCAGCGGTCCTCAACCTGTGGGTCACAACCCCTTTGGGGGTCAAATGACCCTTCCACAGGGGTTGCCTAAGACCTTCAGAAAACACATAATTCCAATGGTCTTAGGAACCGAGACACCACTCCTCTATCCGTCTCCAGGTGGGTCAGCCCACATGCAAGGTACACCCACATACGAGTACCCAAAATGATGACATCATTGCGCCAACCCCGTCACATACACCCCATACTAATACAGGTGTATGTGATGTCATAATGTTCTTATGCAGACTAGATACACATGTAGTGAGCAGCTGAGCAGCTACTGAGTAGAAAGCAGCTACTCTGTTAAAAGCAGCTACTGTGTTGAAAGCAGCAGTATTGGAAGTAAAACGACATTTTATGAATTATAATTACTGAATGTAAAATCATGTACTGTAAAATCATCAACTACTGCAAAAATAAATCTATACCATGGGAACTTAATCTGGATGCTGATCCATCTTTTTATATTCAGCTGTGGTTGATGTGAATACTGTCTCCTTGTGATAGTAACAAGTACAAAAAAAACAACACAGAGAATGGTAAATCATAGGAAACTTCAATGAACTGTATTGACTGAACTATGTAATGTATCATCTTTTGTAATATTAAAGTTATTGTTATATATTATTTTCATTAGCAAACCATCCCATGACAATGGATCGTGTAGAGGAGAACGTTAAGAAAATATAGTGAGGATTTTTTTTACAGTATGGTTTTACCTTAATACTTACAGCAGGAATTGAGAAACTGCAATGTGTTATTTGTTGTGAAGTTCTATCAACTGAATCTATGAAGCTGAACAAACTAAAACACCATTTTGTTATCTGAGCTTTGCCAGCAACAATACCAACTATTTTAGAAGCAAAGCTGATGGACTCAAGAAAGCCAGACTTGACACTGGTGGCAAGT
>CAUYQV010072469.1:0-38773 GCA_963574575.1 Galagoides demidoff | reverse complement strand
CCCAGCTACTTGGGAGGCGGAGGCAGGAGACTTGCTTGAGCCCAGGAGTTGGAGGTTGCTATGAGCTGTGATGCCATGGCACTCTACCCAGGGGGATAGCTTGAGGCTCCGTCTCAAAAAAAAAAAAAAAAAAAAAGAACTGAATTCTCAATTTTATTTAACTTTAATTGATTCAATCTTATGGTAGCTGCATGTGGCTAGTGGCCACCACATTCAATCAAGTGGCTTTACAGAGACATGAACCTGGACAGACAGAGTGAACAGCTCCTACAAGTGAGTTGGTAACCGGAAATTCCCACTTCCTAAGGAAGTGAAAAGATGTGATAAAATACATAGTTGAGGGGGAAGGAATTAAAGAGGGAACGTGGTAGTTGTTAATGGTTTAGGAACACTAATGGGCAAATATTAGTAGGAATGCTTGCCCCTGGGTAATATTTACAACTGGTCAAGTCATAACTGTTGCACAATAGATCTGCTGGGTACCAATTTTTCCCCACGTAGTTCATAAATGCAACATACTTATTACTCAGTATATAATGTGTGGGGGAGGAGTGCATGAACTCACCAAGATATCACCAGGCCTACTGAGCGGGTGAGATGCTGTAGGCAGAGGTTTATGCCACTTCTCCCTTCCTCTCCTCGACCTCCTATCCCACCTACAGCTTTAGCCAAGAGTAAGGAGATGCCTCCTACATGGCCACGGGCTGAAGTGTTGCCCCTCAGTGACCTGAAGTCACTTGCATGCAGGCAAATAGGATTCTAAGACTATAAGGAAATAAAGCAAAGGACAAACTTAAGAAGAACCAGGAAAAGACTGAATTCATTACATAGGTCTGGGAGGCTTTCAAACGTACAGTCTCAAAAGCCTGTCTCCTGATGACTTTATTTTTCTTTCCATTTTTCAATGTCATTGACTCTGCCTAAACACAGGACAAGAAAGTGTGATCTCATCCCAGAGCTCATCCCAAGAACACAGAATAGACCGTGGGACAGGCCACTGCAAAGACAGAGATTAATCCTTGTGCTGAGCATAGTAAGGTGGGAACAAGAGACTCAACCAAAGAGAGGGGTGGCAATTCCCCACAAGAAACAGAACAAAACTAAATTAGCATTATTAGCTCAAGTAAGGAAGCTGAATCTTCTCGGAGTGTCAAATAGTTTTTGTTCTGTTTTTATATATTAAAGCCTCATGGGCACTTTGTTGTTTTTGTGGAGTTAAGTGGATTCACATGTTAAATTAAAAAGATGGGGGCAGACAGGGGGATTTTGTTTGTTTCTGGTATTATTTGGCAGAATATAAAAGGCCCTGGACTCAGAGTTGGAAGACTTGGGCTCAAACCCACACCCTTCTTGGTACCGGCCAAGTGCCCTTGGGCAATCACTTAAATACCCATCCCATCTCCTTCATTGGCGGTTGTGGCATCCCTTCTCAAACAGAACTGAGAATTAAGTTTTAATGCCCTTACCCAGTGGTTTTCCAACTTGAGTATGCTCAGAATCACCTTGAGGGTTGGTGAAGATAGAGCCTGGGGACCAATCCCCAGAGTAGGCCTGGAGTGGAGACTGAAAATTTACATTTCTAACAAGTTCCCAGGTAATGCTGATGCTGCTAATCTGAAGACCACACTCTGAAAACTAGTGCCTTATGGCATAACTTGTGTGTTGTGAAGGAATTTTCCTCCTCTGCATCCAGAATAGTGCTAGCTGCATATCACCCTTGGGAGAATGGAGAAAACCAGTCACCCAGATCATTTCTTTTAAGACTATTTTCATATGGAACCCAGGAGGGTCGTAAGCCTCAACAGAGAGAAAAAGCGTGAGGTCCATTCACAGCCACACAGTAGCATCAAGATATGCAAGCCTTTGTAATGATCAACTATCAATTGATGGAGTTTTTCTACCTTTGCTCTTTGCTTTACAGCTTGACATCCTTGGATTTCTTGGCTTTAGGAACAGCGGTTTTTGCACTTGAGCCATGCATCAGAATCACCTGCAGGGTGTGTTAAACACAAATTGCTAGGCCCCTGCCTAGAGTCTCTGATACAGAAGGTCTGGTGAAAAACCTAAGAACCTTCATCTCTAACAGGTGCTAATGATGCTGTTGTCCTGGGACCACAATGAGAAAATACTCTTGCTCATCCCCAGAGTCACCATAAATAAAGAAAATAGAAAATTGTAGCAAAGTGTATACCTTTATTAACAAAATAATTTATTACAAAATTTTACAACTAATATTTTGTAAATAAAGGTACATTTAGCTAAAATTTCTCATTTTCTTTGTGTATGGAGACTTTTGGGAACACCCTGAATTTGTCCAGTCATCCCAGCTTTCTTTTCTTTTTTTCTTGAGACAGAGTGTCACTTTGTCATCCTGAGTAGAGTGTCATGGCATCATAGCTCACAGCAACCTCAAAATCTTGGGCTGAAGCAATTCTCTTGTCTCAGCCTCCCGAGTAGCTGGGACTATAGGTGGCCTCTCAGAGTGCTAGGATTATAGGCATGAGCCATCGAGCCTGGCCCGTTCCATCTTTCTTTTTCTTCAGTTTCCCAAGCCTGTAGTCCAGGGGTTAGCAAACTGTAGTCACCCGTTTATAAAGTGTTATTACAATATACATGCATCCATTCATTTATATGTTACTGATGGTTGCTTTCAAACTACAATGGCAGACCAACAGAGACCATAGGGTTGCAAAGCCTCAACATTTACTGTGTGGCCCTTTAGAGAGAAAGCCAGCTAACTTCAACTGTAGTCTTCCTTATTCCCCTTCAACATAGCATTTATTAAGCATCTTCGATTTTAAAAAAGTGCTTAAAGTGTATTCTTGCATTTTACCACATTCGCATTTATCACAATTAAAAATGGATTCTGGGTCCCTTCTGGCTCAGGAGTAAAAGTAATTTTCCAGGGGCACATAGAACCTGAGTCAGGGCCAGCTACATAGTTTGTGGAGGCCAAGGCATAATAAAATTGTCAGTCCTCTTGTTCAAACATTAAGAATTTCAGATGGCGAGAACAAAGAGCTAAACCAAGTGTGAGGTCTTCCAAGTGCAGGCCCTTCATGACTGCACAAGTGGAATGTCCACTCAACTGACCCTGACCTGAGAGAAGTGTCCAGTCCTGACATGCCTGGCTCCAGTGGCTGGAGCTCTCTGCTCCATGGCTGACCATACATCATGGCCAACAGGTATCTTCATGGGGAACTACTGGAGCTTTCTTTTGGAGGTGGAATCTCTTTTCTTGAAAA
This sequence comes from Galagoides demidoff, assembly GCA_963574575.1. Lineage (NCBI taxonomy): Eukaryota > Metazoa > Chordata > Mammalia > Primates > Galagidae > Galagoides > Galagoides demidoff. The sequence continues at coordinate 35,528 of CAUYQV010072469.1, read as the reverse complement.
ACCATCCCAATTCTATTTCTACTTCCTAGACCCTGACTTCCCTAAACTATGAGTTGTATAATATCCTTGGAGAAGAAATATCTATATTTCAAAAAAATCTTGGTTTCCACCCAAAAGCTTGGAAACCACTAAAAAAGGCGACTGTTTATTTATATAAAAATCTCCTCCCTTTGTCCCAGAGAGGATTTAAAATAGCTTTTCAATAAATCATTTCCTGATTTGTGGATATCAATAAAGGCCAAAGTACAGAAAGAGATGGCAGGGATTACTGTTATAAGTCTACAAAAGAAAAAAACAGAACAATAAAGACATTATATTTTATTTTTCCACCATTCAAATATTCATGGACCATCCCATAGTAGACCCAAGAGTCTCTTGATAGCAAACCTAGGGTTATTTCCCAAACTCACAACAGGTAGTATTTCCGCTTGGCCACTTCCTCCCTTGGTATTGAGGTGTAAGTGATAGCAGTTCAAAAACACATGCAAAACTAAGCCAGGGATCGTTTCAAAAAATGCAGCATCGTGCTTGCTTCGGCAGCACGTATACTAAAATTGGAACGATACAGAGAAGATTAGCATGGCCCCTGAACAAGGATGACACACAAATTCATGAAGCGTTCCGTATTTTTAAATTTGAAAAAAAATGCAGCATCTCATGTTATTTGATCACTATATTCTCTGAGCATTTAATCCTCTCAAATATTTTGCAATCTCTTCTTTTAATTACTGAGAAAACACATTGGAGTGATGTGGGTGCTTGGGAGCATCCCCTCCTGTTTCCTTCTTTCTGTTTAATCAAGAATTTGAATCACCTTTCAGCTTCCTAATCCTATAATCCTAAAAGGAATTTACTCTGGTCTAAACTGTGCTTGGCAAGACTCCGTACAGTAGAACCTGGAGTCCTTTCACAAAGACTGAGAGGGGGAGAAAAAAAAATCCTAGAGGCAGACTTCCTGGCTTGCTTCCAAAAACTCAGGAAATTGGGGCCCTTGAGAGCATCTACTTTTAGCTGGTATTTTGGAGATACAGACCTGGATGCCTTGCATCAGATTTACCTGCACGGCTTAATAAAATTCTAACTTTCTGAGGGGGTCCCATTCTAGCCACAAGAAATTACAAATTGAAGATAGGGAATTTATCTAGCTGTCTGTCTATCTATTTATTTATTTATATTTAAATTGTCCCAAATGATCCTCATTTGTACCAAAAATAAAGCAGCACGTGGCTAGCCATTCATCTCCTCATCGTACGTTCCGTGTATGACCGAATTACTTGCGGGAAGATCGCTAGTGGTAGTGTGGTAACTGAGTTTAAAGATCATGAGTTATAAACACACAGGAACAAGTAGTGATACGGCTAAAAATGCCCTTGATCAATAGATGTCATTGCAGTGGGACCCCGAAAGAATGTGGAGGAACACCAAAATGGGCATCTCTGTCCTCCTAGCCACGCTAACAGGTAACAGGATAAGTTCCCTGAGTGAGCGGCTCATCTGAGTTGGAGTGAGGCTGTCCACTCCTCAGAAATCTGGGTGCTATCACTATAATGACCAAACCCACGACTTTTCTATGACAGCCTGTATTTCCAATATTCTGATATACTGTGTGCATATAACACTCTCATATACTGGACATCTCACCCCCAGAAGTGCACTAAAATCTTTTCACACAGGCTACGGATCTGAATATATGGTTCAGGGAATGTGGTCACCATAAACCAACAGAATACTGATTGCCCCTCCCCCATTATTAGTACGAGAGCTGTGTCCCTTCTTCTAGAAAGATGGCTTTGCTTTGCCCCCGGTGCAGCTGTTCCTGTTCATATGCTGCCGGTTACACGTCTGCTCGCTCTTTCCTATTTACTCATTTTCTGAGAGCAGAAACAGTGTTTCCTAGTTTTCTCTCCTCTCCCAGACGCACCTGCAGTGTTTCTCACACAACTCAATTAATGCTAGAAGCTAGTAAGAGATGATGGCCTCGGCTTGATTCGAGGAACTCATCAGCAAAATGAGCTGATGTGTCCCACACCACATGCTGGGAGGAATACGAATTTGTAACACACCTTCTCATCAGCCCTGGGTCGCTAAATAGGGCAGGCTTTTTTTTTTTCTCAGAGCTCCATATGTTCAACTCACGTGGATCAATAGAAGCACCATATTGTCTTCACAAAAGCTTTAGATCCTCACCCTTTTGAATATACAGAAGGCCCAGATTGTTTTTTCTCAAACACAGGGATGCCCTGAAGCTTCAGCTGCCAGTGTGGGATAGGGAGGGAGCCCACGGTAAGTTACATGGCCAAAGACTGAGGGACATACCTCAACAACTTGGGTTTTAAATAGCCCCCTAAAGGACCTTGTTAGCCCTTAAAAGCAACAGCTCCAAGCTCAAACACAATCTTAACCTCTAAAATGCTTTTATGAAAATAAGGCAGAAAATCCAAAGTTAGGAGTGCACAGCTGCCCAACCAGAAGCAAAGCAAAGTCCCAACAGAAACAAGGCAACACGCTCTGGGCGACAGCTGGGTAAACATTTCTGATAAAGCCTCACAGTTTTGATAGAACTGTGTGAGTTCTATCACACTGCAGTACAGCCGGGTGGATTGATAGCTGCTCAAATATCTGTAACCAAAGAGTATGAAGAAGCAGGACATCGACAAACTGCAACAGATGATGAGAAACACAAATAGGGATGGTGATGAAAACAGAATGATATCTCTGGAGGAAAGAGAAGCATAGTCAGCCCGGAGAATCAGAACTTGGATGTAGAAGGGGAGGCTCAGGAATAACGGTTCTTTTCAAATACAAAAAGACTAGACTTCTACTCTACATATAGTTCCAGGGGGCAGGAAGAGTCTAATGGATGAAGGTAACTGGGAGACAGATTTCAGGGCAAAAACAGAAAATGTTTTCTGAAAATCAGAACTGCTCAGACATGGAGTAGCTGCTGGAAATTTTAGAAGAGACAGAATGTCCTTTTGTCTGAGAGTCCTTTATGAGGTGGAAAAACAGAACAGCAGATCTCCAGGACACCTTCCAGCTCCTATTAAAAGACTGTGTGGGAAATAGTCCTCGTCTTTCCATCCTACCGTCCTCAGCCCACCTGTCAGGTGTGGACAATGAAGTGAAATCAGTAATGCTGAGAGGATCGGATTTTAAGGTACCCATGAAGTCCTCCTATGTGTAGGTTCCTTCCCAGAACTTCCACAGAAGTAGTGATGCTCCTATCAGACAGTTCCTGTAGGGAGGGTGGGGTGAGCAGGTAGGAATGGGGAACAGATTTTTACTCTGACATTTTACTAATAATTACACCAAATCCCCTTAAAGAAGGTCATTGGATTTGTCTCCCAAAATTTAATAAATAGTTTGTAATGCACACAAAGTGTTTTTCCTCTTTGATGGAAAGAATAAAGCTAAATATTTTAGTTTTCCTAAAGAGAAATCACTTACTAAACCCAATATTGTTAGGTTTATAAGCCACCCAAAAATTCTTAGCTGCTTGTCCAGTTGGAAGAAAGGAGAGTAATTTATGAAGTGAATACATCCTAACACCATTGCCACCTTCCCACTGGGAGGCAGCATGGGGTTATGGAAAGAGCACTTGTCTATGAGTCCAACTTCCTACTCCAACAACCTGCTATGGCACCTTGGGCAGCTATTTCACTTCCTCTGTCAAAGGTCACTGCCCACTGCCATGTTGTAACTCAGCCATAATCATGCAATAGAGAAAATGGAACCCAATTTGAGTACCCAATTATATCTGAGAATCCACACTCAGAAAGGGAGAATAGATTAAAAATTCATGCTACTCTGTTGGTCTTAATTTTTCAAAATTCTCAATACTTGAGTAAAGACTTCTATTCACAGCATTTGATGACTCATAGTTTTCAGTTATGTTTTTACTGGTGAGTTGTACCTAAATGGTCTGTTTCAATGGCTGAAAGATATTTAGATTTTCTTGGTAGTCCTTTGTTGATTCCTTGAGAATTTTATGCAGTATATGCTTCATTTTTATACATAATTTAATGGGACAAAATGGGAATATGCATTTTCTAAGTGTCTTAAATGATTCTGGAAATTACCATGGACAGTTACTATTTTTCAAACTACATATAATATTCAGATACATATGTAGTATCACTGTCGACATTAACTGATACGAACAAATTCTACATGCCCACAATTAATCAACATAATTTTTTTCTCTTAATGTGACAAGATTTTGCACCAAAGTGGGCTTTCAAGCATGCAAATTAAACTTCACGACAATCCAACAAACACTGTATCACTACCACAATTAAGAACACTGCTACATGGGAGAGTGAAAAAAAGTAAGATCAGCAGGATTACAAGTCAAGGCATTCCCTGTCTCCTAGGGAGGCAAACTGCAAGTTTCCTCTGGGAAGAATATGTAAAACAAATTTGTATTTACAATTGCTTTCAACACCGCTGGCTAAATTGAAGTCATTTCCCAAGCTTCACAAAGAAAAAGCAAGTACCATCTCTTGCATTCTCTGGCTAGTTCTGGCAAACAGCTTGGAGAGAGGGGAAGTGACTTGCTGGAGGTGATGAGTTAGGAATCCATGAGGCTGTTGAATGGAAACTCAATTGAAATTGGAACAGTTTTTTATTTCTTGTTTCAGCCCTCAATCATCTCTTTTCATCTAAGGTTCTTTGCTTAAACTTTCTGCTTAGTTGAAAGTAGTGTTCTCACTGGCTGCAGATGAAGAACAGAGATCTGAAACTATTTAAGTGTGCCCTACAATGCCTGTTTAACCTTAGTGTAAAGAAGTGGATGGAGTCTGATATACCATACACACGGCAGCAACTCTCCAACTTTTTTGACCACATGAGATAGTAAGCAATACATTTTTCATCATGATTCTGTGCACACATACCAATGTGTATTTGTGTGTGCATTTCACACATGTTAAAATAAGAGTTTAAGAAACAAAATTTGTACTTACTATGTACGATGCATTTTGATATATCCCTCTCTCCCTCCCTCTCTATCTCTCTCTCCTTTTTTCTTCCTTTCTTTTGCTAGTATTAATCCCCTAGATTAAATTCATAATCTGCTAAGGGGTCATGAATCCCAGTTCGTGAAAACACAAGACAAAACATCTTATAAGAAAGTTCAAAAGTGAAAGACTTGTTGACTTCAGGGTGAGGAAGAACATTGATTATGCAGCCAAGAGACTAAGGGTCTATTCTTGTTGACCACTAACTCTGTGCATCCATTAGAAAGCAGGGTAAAGGCTCTCTGTGTTTTCATCTTACCTCTCCCTATTACAAGTTGTGTGGATTTAAGCAGGATTTAAATCTTCCCATCCTTCTGTTTCTACATTCAAACGGAACATTCATAAAACGTACCCTAAGGCTTATCAGCAGCATCTAATGAGTTAATATAAAAATATCTCTTAGAACAGTGTTAATGCCTGGCCTTTAGTCAGTGCTCAGTAAATGTTGTCCAATATTCTTATAAACTGAGGTTACAGCATCTGTTATAACTCCCTAAACTTTTCACTTAGGTTGTTTGCTTGTTTTTAAGGAGATGAGAATTAATTGAATGGGAAGAAATGAGTCAAAGTTGTTCTGGGGAAAGGACTGGTGATGTCATTTGACCACAGCTCTTTTTGAGTAAGCAATGTTTCCTAAAATAGTCATCATAATCCTAGATGGCAGAGGTTGAAGCAGAAAATTCCAGTGGACACTGTGAACAATTACACTTGTATTGATCAGGGCATTTTTAGCACAGTGTGTCAAATTCTGAGAACCTTACTTAGGTCATGGAGATACCAGAAGAGTCTATTATAGGGAAAGGTCAACAGAACTGGGAGGGGATGAAGACCATTATCAATAAAGGGCTGGCTGATAAAAAGAGATAAGAAGATTAAGGGAAGTCAATATAACTGCTTTTAAATGGCTAAAAAATTACCGTGTCAATGAGGAAGAAAAATTGTTGTGTAGGAGTTATGATAGAATCAGTAGATAGAAGCTTTTATGAAATAGATTTGAACACTATATAGAGAATTAACTTCCAAACAATAATAACTGTCTAGCCACAAAATAAGTTGCCTCATCCAACAGGAAGCTCTCCATCCCTGGAAATGCTTAAGCAGAGATAAGATGACCAAATAGGTGTGCCTCATTTAATTCTTGAACTGGTAGCAAAATCAAACCTGATAGAACCTCTTTCAGAGATAAAATTCTACACAATAGCACATGTAAATGGGCTTTAAAAGACCTAAAACCATAAACATATCCAAAGTGACATTATTTCAAAGCGGTCTGCACCACCTGGCAAGTCTGTCTAAGACCTTAACAAGATGTTTTATTTCCCACACTTAATTCCTCTTTAAGATCAGTCTCAAAGTTCTGAGCCTGATGAAGGCAAAACTTGCATAGCCATAGACCTCTCTAGAAACAGAAGAGTTAGGATTGGTACAATGGAACTTCTCACCTGTAGTGGAGGAGTTTTATTTTTGTTTTGTTTTCTTTCAACAGTTTAATAGCAAAGCCACAATGTAGAGATAATTTGGGTTCTGTGTAAACTTTCAATTCCCCCTCTCATGCCTAAAACTGTCAAAATGTTTGAATGGGAAAGAATTATTCAGAATTCACTTTAAGAGACATTTAAGCTTAATTTCCGCTGTTTTCTTCTCACACGAGAGCACTTCGCTCCCCTCGGGTTGGAGTCTGGGTTTCTCATCTTGTAGGTGGGTTTGATTAATATGTCTGTCGATCATGTGCAAACTCCTTGGAGAAAATAAAAAGCAATGTTCGAACATTCAAAAATAATGTCTTTTCCAGTTCCTATCTCAAGATACTTGTGACAAAAATCTCTCTGAAAGGCATGGGACCAAAAAAGAAAATAATGCCTCCTTTATACAAACACTGAGCTCGCCTGGCATTTCGGAAGTAGGACTTCGAATTGGTCAGATAAAAGGGGAAGGGAATGATGGAGGCCTAAGCAATAGTATAGGGAGTCTGAAAAATATTTACAAGCAATTGGGATCGTGCAAGGCTCAAATACATCATTCCTTTTCTTTTCTTTTCTTTTTTTTTTTAGGAACAGGGCATTTTCAGCCTGCATTAACTACATGATTATAGTAACCTTGGCTTATTCTGGTGGAAAAGACCTACCCAAGATGACTTTAGAAGCTGTGTCTGGAGCAAAGACTCTATTATATGACTTTCACTCAAGCTGACGTTGGGTTACGATGAGGTCTAGTCTATCCCACCCCTGTGCTGTGTTCACAATGGAGAAAAGAATGACAAATAGAAAAAAAGAGAATCAAGACGAAAAAGAACAATAGTAATAACATGCACAACAGGAACTAATACAATAAAAATGACATGTAGGGTAGGCTTACTTGTTTTAATGGCTTTCTTTGACCCCAATATTAATGTCTATTTCAGCTATGGAAATAAACCAGGGGACCAGGGAGCATATTGGAATATAAGAAGTCTACCATGATGCCTGGCCCAGGTCATATAATACATTTTTGTTATAAGTTTTCTTCCCAGCTCACTCTCCCTCCACCATCAAAATCCTCTTCCATCTTCAAGACCCAACTCATTCTCCTCTGCCTCTGCACAGTTCCTGATGTGGCAGGCCTTTGGGTATTCCCTGTAGTGTAGTGCAGTGATTTTTCAACCAGCGTCCATGAGAGGCTCTTAGGTGTGCTTTGAAAAATTTTAAAGATCGTTCAATAAATTATTTTCAAAAGAAGTTCAAAGCACAGTAAGTATATTCTTTTATTACTCTTTTTTTTTTGATCAACGTAATTTAAGTGTGCCATGGAAATTTAACCATAGGTTCAAGTGTGCTGTGGGATAAAAAAAGGTTAAAAAAACACTGCCCTAGAGTATATACTTGTGTTCACATCTGTAAAGAAAATGCATCAGAGCTGAATGTTTTTACCTAAGGAATAAATCTAAGGCAAGAAAACAAATCAATCAGGATTCCATTCAACTGAAGGTCTATTTTTCCTTGAATATACTAAGACACTACAGTGTCTTACAAAGCATAGGCACTTAATAACATTTGCTGCCTGGATATGTGGTAAAACATAGACCAAACATAGATGATCAAATTCTCTGTGTGTTCACAGTGCTTTTGTTTCATTTTGTGTTGGTATCGCCTTCCCTTATTGTCTGGTGTTTTACGCTGTATGTTTGCCCAAGAATCCTAGGCTTGGAATAGGAAGATCCTTGTATATTCCATGCCAGTTTGATCACTTACTAGCCCTTGAGCTTGGGCAAATCATTTAATCTCTCAATCTTTACCTCCTAGTTAAAACTTGGATGACAGTAATTGCCCAGACTGGGTCACAAGTTTGATGTGAGAACAAAATGCAATACTCATCAGGAAATTACTTTTTAAGCAACAAAGCACTGTTAAGTGTAAGATTACGTGGTTAAGTTATCCTCCCCAGGTCATCCTCTCACTCCTCAGCTGTAGGCTGAGGCAACCTTGGGAGATCCCCTAACTTAAAGAATTAGAGAAAAATAGGCATGTTTTTCAAATAATAGCTTTTGATGATATAGCCATAGGACCTATACAAACATCACTCCACCTTTGTCCTCTAAGAAAATTCATGTAGAAAAAAACTTCCCTATCTGTTAAAGTTTTCTCAACGGGTAGAGAGAAATGGGACCATCTCTCAGATGGAAACACACTCAGGATGCAGAAGAATTTAGTATTATATAGAAATAATAACCCTTTGTATTTTTAAAAAAGTATCCTCCTCCTACTTTTTATATGAAGGTTTACCACTAGTGAAGTAAGAACACATACAAACCTCCAAATTCTTGAGGGTAGAGGGAGTCTGGAGAGATTTTGGTCTAAAAGTTCAAAGTTTCACTTAGGAGGAATAAGTCTAGGAAATCTATTGTACTACATGGTGATTACAGATAATAACATGGTACTGTGTACTTGAAAATTGAGAATAAATGTTCTCATCACAAAAAAATAACCATGTGAGCTCATGGATATGTTAGTTAGTTTGCTTTAGCCTTTCCACTATATATACATATGTAAAAAACCATGTTACCAGAAGTATGTACAATTTTATTGTCAATTAAAAGAAGAAAGAAAGATGTTAACTGAATTTTTTTCATAAAAAGAAAACACTATCAAATGTTGGGAAAAATCATGCTTCCAATAAAAAGGGAAAATATTTGCAGGAAAACAGGGATTCCCGAAGACCTTCTATTGTTTAGTTATTTGCAAAAGCTGTGCACAGGGGCTTCTAATCATAGATGGTAATTAATTATCAACATCTAAATTTGCCTGTCCCTCTATGTGTGTATAGACATATAGCTATGAGATCTGTTCCTGGTTAATTGTACATCAATAGGCCTCATCTCAATGGTTTAATTAAGTAATCTGTTACTATTTCTGCAGCAAAATACAACAGACTTGGACAACAAAATAGGTATTAGCCCTTTGAGGTGCAGAGTCAGTGAGCTTATGCCCAGCAGACACCATCGCTATCCCCTTAACAGTGTTCTGAGGTCTCAAGAGCAGAGGGGAACATGCTCAGTCGGAGATGGCATTAATACTGTGACTCCAGTGTATACTCCACACATGATTAGGGTCAGCCTGAAATCCTCAGGGAATCAGAAAGGTTCCAAGTTAACTGATCAAAGTCTTCTGATTATTTTTTGTTTGTAGAACAGGCTTGATTAGAGATGATAAATAAGGCTCCGATGGTAGGTCTCAAACTTTTAGAGAAAGAGTAGACATCTTCACACAAAGATAAATAATTTCTTCTTTTGATTCTTCTCCCAGTTGGGCAAGAAAAATGGAATGTTTTCAAAGCCATGAAGGCCTATTGTTGTCCCTGGAGATTAATGAAGGAATCAGGGAAATTCTAAAAGCATCAGCAAAATTATGTATCTGTTTTGAAATGCTGAAAGGAAAAAAGGTGGGACAGTTACGACTTTCTATTAATAATAAGAGGGGGAAAAACATGTTTTTTGGGAAAGATATTCAACTTTCAAGTCAATTAAGGCCAAGAGTAAATGAAATACATTTGTTGTTTTCTTTCAGGGTAAGTATGAGAGAGAAGTTTCCACTTACTGGTGAGTATCAGAGATGTCATTACTGCCCAACACTATATACCTTACACATTTCAAACCAAAGTCAGGACTCCTCTCTCGTCTTCAAGGAGAAAGTCTTAAAATTAAAATAGTCAGCTAACTTGACTCCAAAGAAAGACTGGCTGTCAAGTTTTTCCACACTCTCTTTCCTTGCACCTTTTTCTTGGACCTCTAATTTACTATCAATCAGTTTCTGTGCTCCAATCCCCAGGCCCTTCAGGGGCATCAACATTATTAATCTTCAGTGGCCATGTCAATGACAGTCACTGCTCATATGAGTCCACACAAAGACAAACACAATAGATGGGCATTAGGCCTTAGCAGACGAGGTAAGTCTGGGGAAATGAACAGGGTGATTGTCACAGTTTTAATAAAAGCACAAAGCTCTCTTATCTGCTTTATAACTTTTTACTTTGCACCAAATGGGAAGCCCATTCCTTTTGGCATCAAGCCGATTCATAAGACTTGAGGAAAGGTAAAGCTTTAGCTAAGGAATAGAGCAAACATTATCAGCTTCGAAACACTACTTCTTGGCATTCTGTAAAAAAGGCTCCTCTAAGCACTGATCTGAACAGAACTTTGAAGTGTGCTCTCGGGGTGGCCTGTGTGTGGTGCTGGACTAGCTGCTAAGAATGCACCTTCAACAAGCAGAGCTAAGTGACTCACAGGGGCTAAAGTTCTTGGTTTGAGTTTAATAGCCCTATTCCGCATCAACTCAAATGAATGCTTTTAGGTCACTTTATACAATTTGACCCTCTGGAAAGCTGGTGTGGAAACTGATCACCCTCCTGGCAGAGAGTAGGACCAGCAACCTAGAATAGTCTCCCTGCACGGGCATCTTGGGATGACTTTTGTCTGGGGTATGGATTGGTTGCCCTGTAATGTGTAAGTGTCTTATTTGAACCCAGGAAAAGCTCTTTGTTGCTTCAGACCTTCTCTAGTGTGGCTGTACTGTCCGGCAGCTCTATACCCCTGAGCCCTTGATTTTTGGAAACTGCCTTCCTGGGATTTGCTTGGATAAGCCCTGGGCATTGAGGACACAGCTAGCCACCATTCACTGTACTTTCTACCTTTGCCTTCCCCTGTTGTCAGTGGTCTGAGAATTTTACCCACTCTCCAGTACTCCCCCTAGAATAACCGGTGCTTGCTAGTCTTTGCTCCTGTGTTCTTATCCTGAAGATCTGCTATGGCTCTTGCCTCAGCCTTTGCTCACTCCAGGCTATTTTTCTCAGCCCTAGCTGAGAACAGGGAAAAGCCATCTCTTCTGTCATCTCATTATCAGAGCTGCTCTCTCAGCCCCAAGGCTAGGAGTCTCTAGTCCCATTAAGAGGGGGAATTTCCAGGGAATTTTGTTCATCCTTTGAATAGCCAGAGAGAGCTGTAAACACCCTATTGGCTGCAATAATGTGCCAACCTCGAGACAGGGGAAACCTCCAGCTGAAAACAGCAGCCCTGTAGATGCAGGAGGCGTCATTTCTGGGTGTGAATGAATCATGGCCTCCAAAGGAGTGGTGCTCAGCTCTCTCCAGTCAGCAAACACTTCCTAAAGGCCCACGAGGGGCCAGGCACAGCATGGGGAATAGACGTTAAATAAAAATCCTTCTTTTATTGGTCACCTATTTTGTATTAGGCACTTTACACTGATCACCCCCAATCCTTCCAATAATACTCAAAAGGAGTTAAAGTCCTCACTTGACAAATGAGAAAACAGAAGCAATTTTCTCAAGGTCATATACCCACTAAGAGGATGAACAAAGTTTTACACCTAATTCTATCTGACCTGTAAGTCCAAGTTATTCCCAAATACTACATGGTGACACTACTTATTCATTCACAAATGCATTCATTTATTGAGCCAGCAAGTATCAATAATTTTGAGAGACTGCTACAGACCAGGGTCTCTGGTAATTTCAAGGTGAGAAGACCCTTTTCTAGGAATTAGAAGGTCAATTTAGAGGAGCTCAGTGAAGCTCTGTGGGGGCATTAGAAAGCTGTCATCTAAGTGTGGCACTGAGTGCAATATTGGCTTCCTTTTAATGAATAACAACAATAATAAAATGCATAGCCCACTAATATTTCAAAAGGAGAAGTGGTTGCCAACCTAATGAAAATCCCAAAGGTGAGGTTTTCTCCATATATGTAGATAGGTGCTACAGTTTAAAAACAACTGAGTATACCCCAAAGGTGTCTGTGTAGAGCTGAGGGCCATAGATTCTAAATCCCTCTTTTTTTATTTTGAACTAAAATCACTTTTGGATATGAATATAAAAAGTACATCATCCAATTAGGGAAAAAAATGCACTCATCAAAAAGGGAAAAAAGGAAAAAAAGAAAGAAAGATGATGACTTTGATCCAAGCAAGCTGAGAAATTTCGTGAACAGAGTGAAGATTTCAGCAATCAATCTCTCAGGCAGTAAGCTATGGAAAAGCTGTATCTGTTTATTTTATTTTTATTTATATACTTTGATATTTATATATGAAATTTGAGCAGAGTTGAAGAAGCAAGATAATTCTGAATGAAAAATCATCCCTCACTGGCATCTCTAAGGCTTTGGACAAATGAACTCTCTCTTGTCCTCAGCTTACCCTCTGGTGGCCTCCATGGTTCTTACGAACTTTCGGTTATACTCTTTATAGCCTCTGGAGGTTCCATCTCTCCAGGAATGAAATGGAGTGGAAAGGGACAAAATACTAGAGGCTGGAAGTCAGCCCAGGCATCATCCAAGCACGTATCTCCTTCACGCTTGCTACATAAAGGAACTGAGACACTCAGCAGCAGGGATCAGGAGCCACAGGCTTGCTGCCTTTCTGCATGCTCTTGGACTCTTATTAATTTTATACTCTGGGACTTGGTCATCATTGCTTTTTAACACTTCCATATATATGAGATTTCTGTCCCACTCAAACCATCTGACTATATATTGGATCCAAAGTATCCAACAAAACAGGTATGTAGTGTAGTTAGCTCACCAACAACTCGTGAAAATGGATTGCTAGCACAGTCTGCGGCACTCTGGCAGAGTTCACCAAGAACTTGTGAAAGTGGGTTACTGTTCTTTTTCTGAGACAGAATCTCACTCTCTGGACCTGGCTAGAGTCCCATGGTGTCACCCTAGCTCACAGCAACCTCAGACTCCTGGATTCAAGGGATGCCTCTGCCTCAGCCTTCCAAGTAGCTGGGACTATAGGCACCTGCCACAATGCCCCACTAGTTTTTCTATTTTTTGGTTGAGATGGGGTCTCACTCTTCCTCAGACTGATTTCAAACTCCTGAACTCAAGCCTCAACCTTCCAGAGTGCTATGATTATAGGAATGTGCCACCACACCCAGCTGAAAATGGACGGCTTCTAACACTAATTTTAAGACTCAACTCAAATAACAAAGATGCAGAATAATAGCATAATTGAGGTGACTGCTGGAGGGCAAGCTACTTCATTTTTCTTGTCAAATGGGCACATGTGAAGCTTGAGAACTTAGCCTGAGAGCACGTTTTTCTCAGTCTATGTTTGGTCCAGGGCTCGTACCCACAAAACCTCCTCTGCTGAAACCTGTTTCCCCCGCACTCAGCTCACCAGTGACCTTGATACCGGTTGCAGAAAGTTCACTTTCTGAGGTCTAAGGTCACAACCATTTGGGAATTTTTAGCTCCTTGGTTCCCCCAGATGCATGGAAGGCCATCCCAGGTGGATTGGCCTTTTTATCCTATCAGGTTCATAGTTCAGGGGATCAATTTCAATATTCATGTGTTACCCAAAGGTGAGATCAGAACACGTTGAAATAGAAAATCCTTAGTGACTGTGGTATAGTGCTGCTTCCAATAGGTTCTAAAAAATATTACCTCTACAACATGTTAACAGGTGTGCTGACAAAAAAGGATTCTAGGGACCGGCAAGTTCCTTTCTTGGAGTTTATGTGCTCATTTATATATGAAGAGATCTGAGAACACTGATAATATTTAATATTGTTGTTGTTTTTAACTCAGCCTTTGCCAAACTTATTTGAGTATGGAATCTATCAAAAAACATTCGTAAAATTCCAGGGAATAGGATTTGGAAAAAGCTGACTAAGGCCATTTGACATTGTACAGCTCAGGAAACTGAGACCCAAAGTTACAAAGGGAATTTCCTAGAATTAGCCAAATAATGACAACTCCAAGTCTGGACGCCATTCCAATATCAGCAGAGTCTAACATGGTGAGTTTTGTCTGGCTTTAGCTCAAAATGACAAAGTCCCATTTACCTGTATATTTCCAGAGGCTGTACTACAAAAGCATTACTAGAGGTCATTCCTGGATAGAATTTTCAGGTGATTTGTAATTCTTTCATTTTAATTTTCCAAATTTTCTACAATAAACATACATTGCCATGGGAATCAGAAATATATGATGAGAGATACGTATTTTATATTTCTAGTAATATACCTAGGCACTGAGAGGACTCGCTCAAAGACCCAGTTACCCAGGCCATTTATTTGTAGATAAATGCCAGCAGAGTCCAGTGAAATAAGCTGGAAGTTTTATTCAAACAAGTGCATCTTCATTGATAGATTTTCCATGCATCATCTTTTGGCAACACGAACACTATTTCCCTGATGGTGGACTTGTGAATGACTCAGAGTTGCTAGGACTCTAATTACACATTTCTAATGACCTTCTTCTGGCTTCTGAATCCAAAGTGAGTTTAAAATGGTTCTGGGCCCAGAACTGGGAGTGGAGAGACCACAACCCCAATGGACTCCCAAAGCTGCCTTTGGAAGAACCTGCTGGGGCCGTTTTCACCTACCAACAACGACATTGATTTGGAAAGGGTGGCCAAGAAAGAGGAGACACGAGGGTTACAAAGACTAGGGGAAATGGCAAGCTAGCGAGGCCTTAAAATTATGTTTATTAAGAAAGTACTCCATTCTAGGTAAAGTGCTAGGTCTCTTACAAGTGTACTTAATTTCCTTGTCACCAGGTGAGGTGAGTATTGTCCCTTCTGCTGCCTGCATGAGAAAACTGATGTACGAACAGGTTATCCAACTTGAATGTGGTCACAGAGGTAGCCAGTGTTGAAGCTGGGGTTCAGCCTCAGGTCTCACTGACCCCGACCCTCCACTGCCTTCCCCTCAGATGCCACTAAGAGATTGGGTGCTCCTGGGCACATGGGAGTATGCTCATTCTGTTGCTGCAAACTTCTTCCTAAATAAACTAAAAATCTATCTCTTTCAACCAACTCCCACTGGTTCCAGTTTTTTCTTTGGGGAGCAATTAGTTTACTAGACATTCCAGCTCTCTATACATAAAAGAGAAGTGTATATAGATACCATCAGCACGTAAGAGGGGGTACTGTATTGTCTTGTGCCTGAACAAAAGGGCAAAGACCTTGGTTTTAAACCCAGTTCTGTCACTTCACTACTTAACAGCTGAGGATTTTGAGAAGAAAAATCCCTGACTCTGCCTCAGTGTCTGCTTTTCCTTCTGCAAAATGGAGTTAATTATCCTTGCCGATTTCCCATTTCTGGTGCTTACCAAATATAACAAAGAAGCTAAAACTGCTGTGTAAATGTAAGCTGCTTCTATTGTTTTATAACTTGCATATAAATTTAGTGCATCACCCTAATTGGTCCATGCATGCAAGAAATAAAATGCCTTTTTCAAAAGTATTTCTGGCCATTACCTTTGCTAAAGGGTCTTGTACCTAGCGGACATGATTAATATGGTGACATACAACCTGCTTAGCTAATCTGGACCCATATTTATTAGAGGAAAGTGAAATTATTAAGATCACCGCAAGGACTAAGTTTCTCAAAACTGCCTATTTATAGCATATATTTATTTTAAAGATGTTCTAGAGGAAGATGAGGGAAGAGTATTAGCTGCAAGAGGAGACTTTATTTTCAAGGTTGGGCTATATCAATGCCTCTGAGACTGGTCTAGTCTCAAAAGGGCATTTGCAGGATGGCACCCCACTGAGATCGCTTTTGACGAAATGCATCTCAGAATATCCTTCTCATGGTGGAGGGTATTTCACCAAGTCAGAGCTTTCCTCTGAGTTCACGTGGGAACAAATGAATCTCCCTACAGACGAGAGGATCGCTGGGTATTTTCCAGTTCATGCTGATGAGAAGGCTCCCTGTCTGCCACTGGCTGTGGAGTCACTGATGCTGAATCCACATGGCATGATTTGATGGCCTCACCTCCATTACATGCTTCATGTTATCTCATGATTTCTGAGGGTCTTTCCCATCCCCAGGGTATGCAGGAAACAAGCTCTGCCTCTTATCTGAGAGCCAGGAGCCTTATCTGAACAGTCTGAACAGTGGCTGGCTGCAGAAAGGCTGGTGTCAACCCACATGAAGTGGTAGAAGTACCTCCTTTTAGGCGCGCGTGCATACACTCGCGCGCGCACACACACACATCTGGAATGAATGATCTGCAGGGCTCTGAAGCCTACAGCATGAACCCTGCCATGCTAATCTGATATCCTATGACCTAGTTGTCTGTTTCTGCTGAATCCCATGTCTGCCTTCCTATCTAAGATAGGACTTGCCCTTATCCTGGTCTTATGGGCCCGGAGTCCTCAGCAGAAGATGGAGGAGGGAGGGCTTGGGGAGTCCATGAGCCACTTACACAGAGGAACAGGAAGCTGCCTTTGAATTCTGGAGAATCCCTTCTTTCCTGGCAAAGTGGCCTTTATCATAGGGGTGAAGGAGGAAGAGACAGGTTTAAAAAAAAAAGACACAAATGTTGCTTGTCGCAAAGCAGAAGGAAGAGAATAAGCTTCCCCTTCTCCTCCAGGCTATGGCCTCAGATGACAGCTGAGCACAAGTGGAATCCAATCCACCCTTAGCACTTGTCTGCAGCTCCAGCAGCCGCAGCAGAGTGCTCCAAAATGCCCATGATTAGTGCCTTCCTTGATTGGGAGTGTAAATGGAGAATCACAGCTCACTCCTCAAAGTAGCGACAGCCACACACCCATTCATTTCTAAGGAGCCAAATGTAAACAGAAAATGAACGTCCTTGTACACTCTCCAAATTTTATTTCCCCTGCTAAAATATTAGGGAGGGGGTGGGTATCTTCCTCTCTTACACTCTCTTCCCATATTTGAATATGATCTGTATGTCTGACATTCCACCAAATCATTCTCAAAGGGAGACAATGAACGCCATCGCACCCCCATTTGTCAGTATTTAAGGCTTAATGAACTCCTGGCGAGCTCTCTCCTCCCAGAGCTGCATGTTTGCTACTGCTGCTTGAGGGTGATCTGTCCAATGCTCCAAATGCCAAGAAGGCTTGCTTGTAATCAGAAATATATATTTATTAACTGGTTGGTTAATCTACAGAGAGGTTTTCTGGAGAATGCTACAGTCACTGAGAACCACCGAGCCCAGCTGTGTTCTTTATATTTAAATCCAAGGCATTTTCCAGTGAGAGGGGCACTGGGTCCAGCCTGCTTCTGCCTCCATCTCAAAGATAATCTCCCTCAGCTGTGTATGAATCTGGACTGAGAGAAGGACATTCAGAACTCTAAGCCTTTGGGGTGCAAAAGATTCTCTACAAATGCACATTCTGAGTAAACAAAACCCATCAGGCCCCTGCAAGAGTCGGACGCCTGATTGCACTAAACGTATCACGATGGAATCTGCAATTGGCAAAGTAATTGGCGTTATTATAGCTGATGGGGAATTTCTGATGCTGTCTGAGCTCTCCTTTGAAATAATACTCAGCCATTTAATTTGTCCAGCTCTCGTTTAGCTGATTGCTCTTTTTTGCCAGAGTTTATCAAGAATGAAATGAGTGTCTCTCTAGATGCCGGCAGGCCAAGATTTCACAGGCCTTTCTCTTTGCCAATACCCTCCCCTCTCCACTCACTGACCCCTCTCTGAGGCCATGGTTCAAGGGATGCCAAGATACCAATACTGAAATAGGTTCAAGGTGGGTGAATCCAAATGATGTATTCAAAGCTGTCCACTTTTGCTCCCACCTCCACAAGTACTTGAACGCTCCTGTTGTACTATAAAACTCCCAAAAGCCAAATAGACCTCCAAAGATTTGGTAGTCCTAAAGAAACCTCACAAAACTTGCTAGCTCCAAAAACAAGACAAATATAGAAAGCATCCTTATTCTCATCTCAAGGTCAGAAGGCATTAGAGAAATTTCAGAATTTATAACCATGCATTTCTGATTGGGGAATCTGTTATGACCCCTGGGTCAAATGGCCCAAGAACAGATTCAACCCAGTTTATCAAGTGTCTACTATTTACCTGAAGCTCAGACTCCTTTCTTATACCACATTCCTTCTTCCATTCACCATTTAATTCTGTTCCTTCCCAGATCAGGGTGGGAAGCCAAATCCAGCCAGCCCTGCCTTCTTGTTGTCCATAGCGTGACTGAGGGTGCCACAGTGTGTTTCTCTTTTTCCTATCAGCAAGCTACCTGCCCTAGCACCAAGTCGGCATGGCTGCCTGATGGGGACAAGATTCCTGCGGCTAGGACACTTCTCTTCTGCAGATGCCATCTCCCTCTGACGGCTCATTAAATCTAGAATCCACATGCTCTTTGAATCACCTCTTGTCAAGGCCCAAGGCAGTCTTTAAATGGCCTGCACCCCAGTACCCTTTGGTGCTATTCCTGACTCATGTTTCTGGGCAATCACTGTGCCTATGATTCTTCCACAGGGTAGAAAGTAAACATCTGGAAATAGGCTGAGGGTCACTAACCCCAAGGCAGTTGTTGTTGGATATATTCCTATGGCTGGAAAAGCTTCTGATACATGGACATCTCTTAAAAACACCTTAATACTTCAGAGCTATTCCTCCTCCATGAGCAAAAGATAAAACATTAATTTAGAAAGTGCCATAGGTGGGAGCCATCCACAAAGACACTTCTCCTGGCCAAACAGGCCCTATGCATCCCATCAGTGTCTGTCTAATTCTTCCTCTTCCGAGGTCCTTCTCCCGGGGCCCCAGTGTCTGTCGTTGCTCACTACAACTGGCAAGAGGAATAAACAAACTAATGAAAAAGGCAGGTGGATCTAGATTTTGGGTTTATTGTTTTTTTTTTTCCTCTACTCTTTTGAGTAACCCCAAAGTCAAGCCATATCACCTTCGGAAGCTGTAATTTGTGCTCTAACCCTGACTTCAGCAGTCCAGGATCACGTAATTTATAAGAGCAATAAGAATTACAGCACACATTTATGGAGTGTTTACTAGACACCAGACACTTTTCAGAGACCTATCTATTCAATGCTCCTCAAAATCCCATGGGGTAGGTATCCTGCCTCCGCTAAGGAGGACTCTGGGCCACATAAAAGTTAAATAACTGATGGAGGCCACACAGCCAGAAAGGGGCAGACCTGTGATTTGAACATATCGGGTTGGTCTCAGAATCACTGCTTCTAACTGCTAAACCATAAAATAATGAGAAATGTTCTCTATACTTGATATTATAGCAAGGTGGCAGAAATCACTGTTTTGCTACTAAACAAGCATCAATTTTTAGTGTTTATAGTAGTAAAGATTACAATTACATCACACAAAGTTTTTCCATCCCTGCCATCATTGGCTCGGGTCACCTGTTGGAAATGTGGGACTTACCAGTACACATTTTTAGGAAGATAGAAGCTGTAGAAGGGAAATAATGAGCTGGAAAGGGTGGGAAAAGAAGAGGACAATTATCCCAAAACCATGGTGGAGGCTGTGTGCAGACTTAACATGCCCTCGAAATACCAGCAAGCAGATGAAGGGAAGAAGAGGCTTGAGATCTATAAGCCGTTCCATCAAGGAGCCCCTCTCTGACATGTTTCAATTGATCCCTTTGGTTTGGGACAAGATAGTAGGAAAGAAGATGGGTAGGTGGACAGGAGAACAAGAGGATTAAAGTGTAAGTCAGGCAGTAGTAAAGAACTCAACAAGTTAGTTTGCTTCTTGATCTGAGGGGTGGGCCTTCTTCAAGAGACAGGTTTGGGACTATCCTGATAAGAGATTTATGAAGAAGAAACCTCCTCTCAAACCCTAAAGGTGGTCTGGGAATTAGTATTTATTATAGCAGAATCATTCTTAGATCTAAAAATGTATAGTGCAAAGTCATGCACCCAAACACCGCAGACACAGAAAATATGATGCTGTAACTTAGGTTACTGATAAGCACGGCCATTTGAGACAGAGTTCAAACGTCCTTGACCAGGCCTCAAGTGAGCAGAATCACAGGACAATTTTTAAGAAGCTTATTTTGATGCCTGTTTACCAAAAGGATTGACGAAAAAAACCAAGGATGAAAAACTGGAAACATGAACAAACACCGTGGAAGGAGGCACAGAGTGACTGAATTACTAAAGACCCAAGGGACCAGGGAAAGCATCTAGCCCACACCATTTTGGCTACAGGTCCCATTCGAAGTTAATTTGACTAGTTGGCCTCCCTTGATTTATATTTCTATTCTGAAAAGGGTTTTAAATCAGATTTTGAAAGGATAAATTATCATATTTGAATACACGAGCAGGGATAACTTGTATTGATTCCTTTAACCAAGCGGACACATATTTTTGCATATGGATAACCCCCTTCTGTCCCAACACCCACCTGCCATCTATCAATTTTCTTGCATGGGAATTTCTGCACATTAGGTTTGTTTTAAGTTTAGCCCACCTGCACACAGATCTCAGATGGTCAGAACATCTTGGGATTAAAAACATATATATATATATATTCACTGAGGTGTAAAGAGGTTTAGTATCCCAGAAGAAGTTATTAAGACTTCAGAATATTTCACTGAAATGCCAGACTCTCTGGAAAACACCTGGAGAACTTCTTTCTGCAGGACCAAATGCCAATACTGGTTTTGCTAAAAAAATAAAATAAAATAAAAATTTACTAAAAACACTATCAAAGCAGATAGTTCAAAACTGTATACCTGTGGTAGGAAATTGTTGATTTTATGTAAGAAAAGTAATAGCGTCAGTTTGGAGGAAGGTGTGTGCGTGTGCCTATGAGTAAACCTTTTTGTTAAAAAGAATCTGTTATCATTGCAGATGTCAAGGTCTGGTAAGAAAAATAAGTACATGGAGTTTCTTAGGAATTAGGGAAAAAAGATCCATGTTTTGTGCAGGTATCCTGAAAGTAGCAAGAAAGACCCTTTTATAGGTAGAACCATTTCTTCCGTGGGAGGAACCCCATTCACAATATAAATATTCACATATAGGCTTGTAGGAGAAGAAAAAGACAAAGTAGGAGTCCAAATCCTCCCCTTTTATTAAAACTAGATTTCGATATTGGATAATTAGAATAGAGCTTCTCAAGAGACATCTGATGAAGGACCAGATGTCTTTTCCTCCATCTATATCTTCCCATTGATACTTTGGTAAAACATTATAAAGATAAACTAGCAGGAAAACAATTGCATGCTTAGATACCATGGAAATATTAAGTTGCTATAGAAGTTTCTAAACCTTTTTAGTTTCTAGATATATCAGAATGCAGGAGCAGGGACATATGTGGAGGTCCAGCACTGATCTGCAGCTCGTGCTCTGCCTGGTTTGGTCTTGTAGGGCAAAGATACATACAGCACAGCAGGCAGCAGACAAGCCAGAAAACATGCCTGGAGAACCAAGCCACGTGTGTGCTAAGCAACAGGCTGAGCAAGCCGGACTCATGGAATCAGCTTGCTCCTGCAGTCAGGGGAAGCCAGCTGTTCCAGCGAATCCTCTCTCTGGGGTACTGCTACCAAGCTGAATCTTCTTGCCTATCTTCTAGACCCAGAAAGACCATCTATACAACAAGCAGAGAACATGAGCACTTCCTAATGGAAATAGTAGGAGATGAACATGGGCAAGGGATTTACAGAACGCCTGATTCACTGCACTTCCTCTGCCTGGACCGAAGTGTTCCCAGGAAAGGGAACAGGGAGACATCACCGTGTTGTCATGGGGAATGGATTCTGGAGAATGAGAGCAGCGCATGGTGTGTCCTGCCATGGGAATCCTATTTGAAAGCCACATGAAGAGACTGATTTAGATAAAAGGGAGCATCTGAAAATACCAATGTCCAGACCTATCAGATCAATTCAATCCAACTGCCGGGAGTAGGCCTGGTCCCTATATTTTGCAAAGGCATCCCTGATAACTCTTTGTCTTCACCGAAGCTGGCAATGGCCACTCTGGGCACTTTCCAGCACGTCTTTCGGTGTTGCAATGGGGGTGGGGAGAGGGAGGGCATGAGGGAGCACCGGAAGCAGGTCTTCCTCACACACTGCCTTGCTGTGGATGACTTGGCCCTAAAACCAGAGTAAACAGAACGAGGTGAATTCAAACAAACCCCCATGTCCCCTTGTTGCTATATGGCACTGCCTGCCTGCCAGTCTCGCCCTCGGCTCAGATTCCTCCTCTGCAGAAGGGGTGACCAACCATAGTGATTCTTACTGGGGGAGTTGGAGGAAGAGAAGGAAGAGAAGAACTACAGAAATTCTTTACCGTGATGGAAGGATACAAAGTTCTCTGTAGTCATTCCCCTTATGACTCTGACATGGAGGAATTGCATCTTCTTGGAACTTGGCAAACATCAAAAAAACTCAACACTGCCTACAAACACAAGACAGGAACTGCTTGTCCTGGTCTTAGCAGATGTCTGACTGGGTCTCAGTCATCTTAGCTGTGGAGATGACATCTAGTTCAAGGTGGTCTACCATAGCGGCTAAGAACACAGATGCCTGAGCCAGACTTGCCTCGGTTCAAATCCCACTTCTGCCACTTACAGGATTTGTGAGTTAAACTTCTCTGATGCTCTGCAAGGTTATTTGTAAGATGGGGATAATGATATAATTGAGTTCACAAAGGCATTGCAAAGACTAAATAAGATAATACGTGTAAAGTTCAAAGAACAATTTTGGCACATACATACTTTCAGTAAGTTTTTGGCATACATACACTTAACCAAAGACAATGAGAGCGTGTCCTAACACACCAACTCTAGTTGAGTCTGACGGGGGCTGGGTGCCCTGGAAAACCCAGAGCTTCCATTTCAATTTTTATATCTGTCAATGCTGAGCTTGGAGACAGCAGAGGCCAACTCAGAGTTGAGTCAGATAATAGTGACTTTGTTCTGAAAAACATGTTCAGCCCTAGAAGAACAAGCAACTTGGAAACTCAGGGGCTTCATGCTACAACAGAGCTGACTCTACCTCTCCCACCTGCGCTCCATTTCCCAGGGTTGGAATGCTCATCTGTAGCGACCAAATGCATAGACCTTCCCTGAGACACCAGCACTGCCCCAGCCTCTGCTCTGCTTCAGCCTTCCTTCCCCTTAGATTTCATTCTACTCATAAACTCCACAGTGATAGCTGCCTGACAAGCAGCTTCTCTTCACCGAAGGCTTGTGCGCTTTGTGTTAAAAATGCCTGGGTTCAAACTCTTGGAGCCCAGGATTTGTTGCAAATGGTTTTGTTCCCTGGTGAGCTCTGGGCAGGACTGTGGGGCTGGAGGAAAATGGAGTGAATGTTCATCAGGGAAGGACAAAGCCTCCTCCTTTGAACGCTTCATCATTTTTAACCCAGGAAGAAGCACAGCACTTCCTCTGACCCCCATATTAGCTAACACTATTCCCATCTCTCCAGACACCCAAGCAGCTGCCGGGTAGGTCCACTGCCACTCCCCCACTGTCCCCAGCTTCATTCCCTCCTATTTCTCATGTGGACCAATGACACAGGCTTATGGCCTCTTCGTTTCATCACTCCTGTTACCAAAGCAAAAGTGTTCTGGATCACAATTCTGACTCTTCCCTGCCCTCAAACCTTACATGGCTCCCACTATCTTCAGAGGGACACCGAAGTCTGAACTCTGCATGTTGATTCATACAAATCAACTGTAAACTGGTATGTTGAGATGATCAGAAAACTCTGACTATGGACTGGCTTTTAGAAAATAGTAAAGAATTACTGTTAATTTAGATGGGGTGCAATGATAGCTTTGTGTTTGTATACATTCTTTAAAGTCCTTATTTGCTAGAAAAGCTAACTAAAGCAAGTATGAGTGAATTAACATGATGAATGGACTTATTTTAAAGTACTTCTCCTAAAATATTAAAATTAAAAACCAAAGCAGGTGAAAGGATAAATAAAATGAGACTGGAAAAATGGTAATGATTGCTGAAGCCGGCCCGATGGGGTTCTCTGGTCAGTTTCTGTCAGCTCTGAAGAGCTAACTGTCGAAGACGTTGCAAATAGGTTGTTAAACCTGGTAGCTTCAAGTTAGTCATGATGGAGATATTTACACCACAGAAATCAGCATATGCTATAAATTTGGGCTTTTTTTTTTTTTGGCCAGGGCTGGGTTTGAACCCGCCACCTCTGGCACATGGAGCCAGCACTCTACCCTTTTAAGCCACAGGCACGGCCCTAAATTTGGGCTTTTTTTTTAAGCAGCATATCGTGGAAGTTAAATAACAAACAAATAGGTTTATTATACTCATTATACTTACTTTTGTGTAAGTGTGAAAACTATAATCATGGTTCATTTTTTTTTTAAGTTCAATTATTTTTCTAGACTTTTAAGACCTGAAACTTGGCCCCACCTTAATTCCCAGGTAATTTCCCACCACGATCCCTTGGAAGCAGAGTAATGAAGCCATTCAGTTCTCCAGAATGCAGAACAGCATCGCTGCCCTGGGCTTAGCCTTGACCCTGGGCTTTCCCTGCCCTGGGGTAAATTCAGTCCTTCACCTCCTGTCACCAATCCGGGCCCAGGCACAATGACACTTCTACCTGATTACTTTCTCCCTTGCTCTATCAAGATACAATTTCTCCTACATCTGAATTTTTAATTAATTTCATCTTTACTTCTCTAATGGGAAAACAATTGAGTTTGCAGTGCAGACCAGGTATCACCTTAGGCTGCTCTCAGGTGCACAGTCTCATTTGATGTGCACAAAGCTGTGAAACAAGCTGCACAACTCTCTTGACTAACAAGGAAAACTAGGATAAGAGAAGTTGGATAACTCACCCAGGGTCATGAAGCTAATACTATCGGTAGAGCATTCCAGAACTGTCAACTTCTGGGGAAGGGTCTGTGCACAGTTGAGGGCCCCACACAGATGGGCTTTCACAAATGCCTTTTGAATGAAATGTCAACCAGGAGACTGACAGCTCTGTTTTTGCCACACTAAAAAGATGTTTTCCTGTGTGTCCTAGTGGATTCTCTCCTCACCTTTCACTACAAGGCACCTTTGACCAGAACAGCAATTAACATTTTGGAAACTTATTAAAAATGGCTACCCTTCAAGGCAGCTATCATACACAGACTTGCCCCAGACTTGAAACGATACCCTGTTTTTTTCCTAAAGGAAGTATCCTCCGCTTTGAGACAGTGGAGAGAGTGTACACAGCAAGACTTTAGGTCCGAGCTCTTTGGTGTGGGGGAATGGTCTCTGTAAGGTCACTGTCCCAAGACTGCACTACGGCGAGGCACAGACAACCGGCATCTGAATTTGGTCCCCATGCTACAGTTATTTCCTTACCAGGTCCCCACTTGAACCCTTGCAGACAGGTACACAGCCTATAGGTGTCACATGTGGGCACTTTACTGTAAAGTTTAAGCAATTCACACATCCCTATAGCAAACCAAGTAACAAAAAAGAAGCAAGTGCCAAGTAAGTCATGGAAATTAGTTGTAGCCTAGATGAGGGCCCTGAATCCTAGTGTTTGCCTGGGATTGCTCCTGGGGACCTCAGCCTACAAATAGAATGGGGTGTTCAGTAAAAGGGGAGTAGCAAATGACTAGCACAGTGACAAGCACAAGAATGGTCAGCTCCTGTGGTTTCCAGTGACATGGAAAGCATTAAAGCCAACAAAAAGTACGGCAACAAAAAATGTAAGCTATGATACCAATTTAAAAAATTCAATACACATGTATGTCTTCATAGAGTTAGGACAGATAGATTATACCCCAAATATCATCGAGGTTTCTGAAGTCAAATAACAGGAGGTTTTTTTTTCCTTATGTTTTTCTGTGTATTCTAAATTTCTAAAATAAACACTTAGAGCTTTTAGGTCAGTGGGGAGAAAAAGAACAAAAAGAAAAACGGACAGGGAAGCATATGGTTATTGGGCTCTTACTGAAGAGGATTAGATGCCGGCTCTTATTCCTCTTGAGGGTGGAGAGGACCGTTCGGGTAGGACAAAAGGAGATGAGGGTCCTCATTTCCAATCATCCAAAGACGAGAAAAGAGCAGACTCAAGTGTGTCTTTTGCTTCAAAAGGCAAGAAGAACAGGATGTTAAAAAATAAAAGGAGATGTGTCTGTGGGCAGAAGAGTCAGGGTGGTTTAGGTGTGAATTTCAGAAGCTTTTCCATCTGTGCCTTTAAAACTTGCTGAGAATAGTACCCACCTACCAGCAGCAGGCCTGACTCTAGCAGACAGCTCTGCCCTGTGGTCCCAAGGCCAGGCCCATCAGCCTCTGGCAAGGCCACCTACCACTTATGCACAATGCATTGGAAAGTACCTGGCTCTACCTGCAAAGTCCTGCATTTATTTCCAGGAATGATCACGGTGTTTGTAGAAACCAATAACCGTGGGAAGTAAGGCAGATATCACCTCCTTACCTTCCTCTTCTCTATCTCGATGCAGAGAGAAGGACGGAGGCAAACAAGACAGAACAGCCCAGCCTAATGCAGCTGCTGTTCTTCACACTTTTCAAGTCATCAAAGATCAGTGCTTAGTGAGGACATCATAACTGTATTCCTTAAGATGCTGCAACAGGAACAGGAATCAAGGGGAAAAAAATCTACCCTCAAGTGATAAGTGCGAAATATACAAAAGCTGAGAAATCACATACAATTATCCCAAGGAGGGGTCCTCCCCAAAGTCACTGACAGGTCCTGGGAGGGAACACACCCATGAATTATTGCACGTGGCTCACTTTCACCTGTACCCCGAAGAGAGAAGAGGAAAGGTAACAACAGAAGCCAGCGATCTGGTGCAGCGAGGCTGGAGGGGGCAGCCCCAAGCTGGTGGGCAGCTTTCTGTTTCTCTTTGAACCAGCACCTAAAAGTGCGGCATTGACTTGGGCATTTTTGATTTAGGAATAATTCTGCAGAATTAACTTGGATCTGGGCATTACGCTCTGCCACAAATTTCCTAGGCCTGCCTGGCCTTAGGAACAGGCATCTTGAGGAGTTAAAAATATGCATTTATGTTTCGAGCCTCAGGGGGATGACACAAAAATGGAACAATGGGGAGAGGCTGAGCAGAGTGAGAGGGATGAGCTGCCCGTACTGGAAACTGCAGGATTGTCTGTGGGAGAGCATGGAAGGTGCTTTCCTAGGGTGATACTCGCAAATGTTATGGACATACCTCTCATTATATTTTTATAATTATATCAACTTGTCCTTCACTTAGTAGTTTAAGTCTAATTCCTTTAAAAAGTGTATTTAAGCAAATACACAGAGACTATGAGTAGCTCAAAAAGAATGTATGCCCAAATCTCTCTCTCTTACACACATAAACACACACATACACCACTTCCAGAAACTCAGAGTCTGTACTCTGCGTGTTCTTTGCAAGTAGCAGAACTACATCACATAAGGCCTTTTCTCCATTCATTTTTATACATTTGCAGACAAAAAGAAATCTTTGGATGCCACAGTGTGAGTGTAGGTGTGAAGGTGGGTGGAGTATAGGTAAATGTTGATTTTCTTTTGTTTTCAATTTATCTTCCCTTAACCCAACTGGAAGCTTCTATGAGTAAGTGATTGTGATTAATTACCAGTTTTAAACAGTTGACAAAAAGGCTGATTGGCTATCTATGTCCAAAATCTCATTACATCCCTGACAGTAGGATCAACAAAGCTGTGATGAGATCACCCCAGACTAATATATGGATTTATGTTTGAGTCACACCAAAGAGGCCCTTTATTTGGCTAGTTCTCTTCCTCTAGCCACTCGCTGTTCCCTCTCTGTCCCACCTCTCTTCCTAGCTCTCTGTGTATCCAGGGCCACTTCATATTGGGCCCTGGGTCCCCAGCTTTCCCGGCAGTAGGAGGGTGCTCACAGGCTGTCACCCCCAATGGAGCAGTGTCGGGAGGGTACAGCAAGGTCCTCATGTGAAACACATCTAAAGAGGAAATCATCCCTAAATTTAAGACATTCTTGGAGTCAGAAAATGACTTGTTCTGCCCCCTTAGCTACCGCCAGAAGCTAGGATGCATTTTTCCACAAGGTTCAGATTTGCACTGCCCAATCTTGCAGTAGGCACTCAATTAGAGGGGGACAAATATTTTCATCTTGATAAGGGAAACAGGTGTAAGGACAGTTATGCAACTATCTCCCTGGATTTACTTTTCTTTGCATACATGCTCCTCCTACACCATGATCTATGGGGGAAAACAAGGGCCTCTGTGTGCCTGGTGTGTATTTATGGTGTATGTGTTGGTATGTGTGTGTAGAGAATCATGCTCCCTTCCAGAGATAAGGAAGGTGATATCCCATCTCCATCCCTGCCAAGAAGGTCCCCAGAAAGCCCCTACTGCATCCTTTCATAGTGTGCCCACAGCAACCTCCAAATACTTCTTGGGCAGGAGATAACAGGGGGCTGTTGCCTAACCAAGATCAGCAAACCTCAGCTATGTCTCTGCAGGCATCTGAGAGTAACCTGGCTGCCAGACCATGTCTGCAAGACATTTGCACACAAAGACCACAGAAACGTGAGTATCCCGTCCGAAAGGAGAGAAAGCCAGGGGAGAACCCAGCACTCTCTCCACTGCCTTTGGCTCAACTCTTTCCAAAGCTGAGGCACCCAACACCCAACATTCTAAGCATTTTGACTGGATTTTTTTCTCTATGAAACATTAAGAAAAAGAAAGTAGAGAGGGGTGGTTTTGTCCCTCATGGGATGAGTCTGAGCTGGAGGAACAGAGCAAGCTCCCAGGTCATTCTCACGGTTAGCACTTTGAGCCAACAGAACTAAGGTGGGAGTTTCTGTCCTAGAAACAAATGGGTCTGCTGACGGTCAAATGACGGAGCATGTCCTTCTTCCAGATTGCATGAAACCATCACAGACTTACCTGTGGCTGAAATCCTTTGAGGTCGCTGGCTGCAAGGTCACTGGCTGTGAGGAGCTGGAAAAGAACAAAGGAGGTCTCCTTAGTGACACGTCTCAGAGTTTGCATACAGTATCCCCAGGACAACTGGCCCACACTGGACTTACCATAGCCCAGACGGAGCTATAGGAGCAGGATCATAAAGGACAAATGGGAGTTTCCTGGGCCAGGAATCTAGACTCAGAGGCCCTCGTGTTGGGTGCCCCCTCTCTGTTTCCAAGCCCTTCCTAACCTTTCTGTGTGGTAACAGTTCTTCAAGGGGCCTTAAATTAGGAATCATGGGCTATGGATGGGTTCAGCAACCCACAGACTCCCTGAAATTGTGAGTATAATTACATGTGAGTCCATAGATGACATCTTTTCTTTAGGGAGAGAGGCCCTGGCTTTCTTCCTACTACCTGAAGTAATCTGTGATGCAAGTTAGGAATTACTCCTTCAGAGACCGTTAAAGACCTACATCCTCTAATAGAGCATTTTTTGTTGTTGTTCATTCTTTTTTATTAAATCATCTCCATAAAAATGACCCTTTCCTCTTCCCACCTATTTGTGACTCAGTTTCCCTTTGGCATATGGTGCCCATAATTTGATATACTGTTTAAGTGTTCATAGCCTTATGCTTCCAATAATCATGTGTGATATTAATGATAAAGAGTCGGGTTTATCTACTTTTTGCATCCCTCTGTTTAATCAGTTTTAAAGGGTAAGGTCAAAGTTCTAAGTATTTCGGAATCCTTTCTAGGGCATTGCACCAGAAAGCACCGAATAAAAACGTAGGATTGATGAATGAAATAATCACATTCTTTATTATTTCTTTTAAAATGCTGGGAAAGTGTGAGATAAAGAGAAAAAAAGGGCAGATGCTTATTTTGATTCAAGGAGGGTGACTGCCAGCTTTGTTAGGCCCGGAGAGCATTTGTGAAAAATAGGAAAGATTTCATGTTTGCTGTGACAATATTTTGCTTGGGTCAAAAATAGAGAGAGCGTCATGCTGAGCTCCAAGGGCCTCCAGCCTTCAGAGAAGCTCTACTGGATTTCTCAGCTTCCCTAAGTGACTCTGCCAGAAATGGTGCTTACGTGGTGTCAAAGCTGGGATTTAGAAGGAGGGAGGGAGAGAGGGTAAAAGCCGTACTATACTCCCCACACCCCATCCTGGGGGCTAGACTCCCCAGGGGAAAGGCAGCTAGGTGAGCAGCACCATCCTGGTGGATTTGGTTGTAATGAAACAGCCAAACAATACCCCATGCGGCCACTTAACCAGGCCCTAAGATTCAAACATAATTTTTTTTTATTATTATAATTAAATCATAGCTGTGCACATTGATACTATCACGGGGTACAGTGTGTTGTTTCTATATACAGTTTGAAATACTTTCATCCAACTGGTTAACAAAGCCTTCATGTCATTTTCTTAGTTATTGTGGTTAAAACATTTACATTCAAACATAATTGTTGACCTAGTCCCTGCCTTCAAGTAACCTAGCGTGGCTGAAGGATCAGGCATGTCTTTGTCAATATGAGCAGAGTACAGAAGAAAGTGAGCATCACACCAGGAAGACTGAATAAGAGAGGTCAGAGTGGGGTCTTGAAAGAAGATGAAGAGTGAGTTCAGCCTTGAAAATTGGGAAGGGGGCAGGGCAAGGCACTCCAGGATTGAGCAGAAGGAAGAACAGAGAGGTGGAACAGACCCTGGCCAGTCCCAACACACCTCCCTGCACATCTGTGAAATGTAGCCACACACTCCTTTAAGGAGAAAGGGAGCTGCCTGGCACACTGCTTGCTACTTTATATGATTTTCACAACTCCCTCATTGAGATAGAAAGTATCTCCACTTTGTGGATGGAAACATTGATACTAACAGAAGCTCCCTAACATTTTCTAAGCCTCACAGATAGTATCTGTATTGAGGATTTAATTCCAACACTGTATTTTCCCAGAGCTCGTGCTCTTTTCCTATAATAAGATGCCCCTGAATTACAGCACATTGGGGACAACTTGTTGAGCACAAGTGGCATAGAAAAAAAGCTGAGCGCCAGAATACTAGTCAAAGGAGCCCCAGATAGTAACAAATGTGAAATGTGAGTTTTTGTGAACAACTGTCTCTTAATTCTTCCTCTCAATTTTTTTTTTAAATTTTTAATTGTAATGACCATCTATTCTTCTGAATTTAACAATTCAACCTGGCCTCTAACTTGAGCTGGATACAAGGTTGTGATGGAGTTGGGGAGAAGGGACAGAAAGGTTGGGGTGAGGTGTGAGCATGGGAATGGCCTTTACAGGGACACAGCCACTGACACGTGTGTTAGCATAGAGCTCAGAGTTCTCCAGGCCCTGGGAGCTGAGATCTTCCTACTGCTGCCAACCGGGTTCACCAGACAGATAGGAGGCACGAGGGTACAATGTTTCATTCCTCCTACTCTTGAGATTCCCTCCCACTCCAAAGGTAAAACACAGGGATGAGTGCAGCATCTTCATGTATGAAATGACCAGATGCAGTTGTCTGACTGGGAATGGAGAAATGGCATCTTTGGTTCTTAGTCCTTATTCTAACTCAAAGAAAAAAAATCAGGATTTCTTCCCTCCCCCTTAGAGCCTCTTCATTTTTCTTGCTAAAAAAAGCCAGCTGTGCACAGTTTAATTCTTAATTTTTTACAAGTTATGATCTGCTCTTTGTTGTATTTCTTCATTTTTTTTTCACCGAATAGGAACACGCCCAGTGAGACCATGTCTAACAAGAGGATAGTTTATATCTTATGTAAATTCTGCACTTCTCAACCTGTTGAAAAGAGCCTGGAGATGCAGTTAGTCCCTAATAACCTGTTGGTCAACTGCATGAACAAGAACGTGGAGGATACCGTCAGCCCAGAAGTGAGGAGCAGCAGAACTGAAGTGCGGAGCTGAGAGCACAGACGTGTGAGAGGCTTCAGACACTCTTCAGACTGACAAAAGGAAATGGCTCTCAG
The DNA here is from genome assembly GCA_963574575.1 of Galagoides demidoff. Classification (NCBI taxonomy): domain Eukaryota; kingdom Metazoa; phylum Chordata; class Mammalia; order Primates; family Galagidae; genus Galagoides; species Galagoides demidoff. The sequence continues at coordinate 3,395 of CAUYQV010072469.1, read as the reverse complement.
CACCTCACACGTTTCCTGCATGAAGGAGGCACTCAAATATTTGAAGGAATTAATCAACTCAGACAATGAGGGCGGCTCTTCTTTCTTCCACGATGAGTTTTACTCGAGAATATTGGCTGATACTTGAGTTAGGGATTACGTTTAAGGAAGAACGGAATGAAAGTGAAAGAGCTGAATAGTGAATAAACCCACCAGAGAGAGGTGGTGGCTCCCCCCTTCCTGAGGACGAAACAATGAAACTGCAAAGGGCCAACCTGGTTCAGATGAATTAGCTTATCTGTGATGGGGGGTGGGAGGATGTAGGGATGCCATGTCTGGGATGGTAATCAGGTAGCTTCTAAAACTTCTCAATTCCTTTACCCTAGAGATTCTGAATGTTTCACTCATAACCTGATGTGCACTGAAAGTATTATCTGACCTGGGAAACAACCAAAGGTGAGCCTTGCAATCTCTCCTTTAATGGAGAGGTGTGTAGAAGCCTGTCCTTCCTGTCCATCAAGCTACGACTCCCTGCCCGGCCGGCTCCTGGGTTCTAACCATGGCGTAACTAAATACACAAGCTCTTGGGTCAAACACCAGCCATGTACCTTGCATACTCCTATTTCCGAAGTGAATTATTTCCTAGAAGTCACCATGTCTTATACCCAGAAAAGGAGAAACAGGAGATCCTCAGGCACGAAAATACAGTGCTCAGGGATGGATTAGAAAGAGCACTGACCACCTAGATCTGAACCCCCACAGAGAGCTCTAGTCTTACAGTGTCAGGGCCTGGGGGAGGAGGTTGAAGGTTCCTGGACATGATGAGCAAATCTGTGCATCCCCAGTGGGCTCAGGAGCCACCTGCACTGGGGAACAGTGTGGAGAAACGTTACATAGACAAAGGCCTTCACTATGTCCACCTCTCTCTTCTTCTAATGAGAATGGCTCTGCTTTTTTCTGTTTCTTGTAAGCAACTTCAATTGAAAAAATGAATGTTTTGCCACTAAAACGTGTTTTAAAACGCCAGGCTAAGTCTGTATTTGGCAGAAGCAGCAACTGATAAGCGGAATTTTCAAGATTGCCTCACGAGTGAGCTACAGGCTTGGGAGGGTCCTTCTGCTTTCTGTGCAGAAGCCCTGTTTCGAGACCCTTTCCATCCAGTCTGGGTCTAATACCCAGAAAGAACCTGCTGATTTCTGCCCTGAAGCTGGAATAGATGTGCTTAGAAACTCAGGGGAAACTGAGGCATGGGCAAGAAGTAGTCAGCACGTCCCTCCCCAAAACTACTATCTTGAAAAGCACCGATCCAGCCCTTTCTGCACTGCCTCCCCTGTGAACACTTTATTCCCACTTGGCCCCCTGGGAAATAGTTCTCTACTTGTGGCAGCCTCACTGTGTGTGGGGGAGGGCAGGGGGGCATCCAACACAGGGAGGCAGAGGGAGAAGAAAATGCAATCCACCATGGCTCCGGGGACTCCACTCAGGCTGAAGATAATGAATAGGATCCTGCCTTTTCCCAGGATGGTTAAATGTCTGCACTGCTCCCAGCCAGAGGGTTGAGAGGGTGCGGGGGAGAGGGCAGACAGAATTACATTTAAAAGGCAAAGGAAGGAGAAAATTCTTTCATCTCCCTGGTGGAGTTACACAGTGCTTTTCCCGGGGCCCAGCTCAGACCCATCTCATTCCTGACACGTCTTGCTGTTCGCTGGAACCATCCACATTCAAAATATTAGGAGGATGGCCCTGCCTTCCACTTTCGAGGAGCTGCAGCTTCTCTCTTGGCATAGATTCAGGTTGCTTTTTTTTTTTTTTTTTTTTTGGTCTCTCCAGGCTCAAGGGGAGGGTGGAAGGTAAGAAGGGTGAAGGAAGGCAGAGGCAGCTGTGCCCGCACAGCAGTGAGGGGAGAAATCCCTCCAGCTTCTCCAGCACACACATTGTGCTCTCTTGTCCCTTTACTCCTCTGCACTCTGAAAGAGAATTCTTCCTTTGCTTCCCTCATCAAAAATCACCCACAGTAGCGCTGCAGCCAGGACTCCCTCATAACCTCCACAGACCCAAGACTGTCCTCCCAATACCTTTCCTCTGACCTATAAGCTTCTGTAGCCTCTGAAGCTTCCTCCATGGGAGGGGAGGAGGCTGCTCCATCTTTCTGTCTCTCTGTTCTCTGTCTTCTTGCTCCAGAGATGAACATTGCATCCCCTATGTTAGACTTTATTGAAAGTATATACCTCATCTGGGGACCTCACATAGCTACACAATTCCTTGGGCTGATCCAGGACATGTGTGTCTGGGAAGGCGGTGGCTTATAGAAAAGGGGGAGATGTGAGTCCATGCTGGACATCTGGACTGAAGGAGCTAATACAGCTGGACTAATTGAAACCTGTGGCCCTGGGGATTCTCCAAGTCATTTGTCCTTCCTAGATACCTCCTCACTTGTAGGTTTGAGCGGTAGATGCTGGCGCATGAAATGAATGGGCAGATGGACTAAGGCACAGGCAGGTAGGTAGGTGGGTGAATAAAGGAACAGAGCAACGATGACTTTGGTATAATAAATGACCCATTTTCACATTTGCCCTGAAAAATACCAACATTTCATTAAACGAGCCTTCTTCACCTCCCTCTTTTCAATCTGTCCTCCTTTCCCTATCCAATTTTGCAAGAAATTCATCTTTTTCTCCCTTTTTATTTTGCATCACTTGCTTCTTATTTGACTGCAGAATAGCAGCTGGACTCCAGTCCATCCCCCTCAACACACAAAACAGTTCAGAACAGCCCCCGTGGAAGGCAATGCCCCAGCAAGCCAGGACAGAAGTCCACTCCTGTGTTTCTTTGAGGTTGCCAGGGATGAAGCGGCACCTCTCTTTCCCTTACAAAGAAAACTGAGGCACAGAAACATGAAGTGCCCGCCTCATCCAGTAGAAAATCAGGAGCAACAAATCCACCTGTTTATACACAGCCCACAGAAAGATTTAGAAGTCCAGACAACTGAAGGGTGTGGGATACTGCCTGAGACAAGAGAAATTGGAAGGCATGTTAGAGATCAAAAGAGAGAAACTGATAAGAGTTTAAGGAAGGCTTCCCCTGAGCAACAGGCTCTGAAATGCCAGCTAGAGAGAACCCTGCAAATCCACTGGGACCATAAAAGAAAATACAGTAGACCCTCCATAGTTGACCCTCTCCCTTCAGTGACACCTCCTCAAAGTGACCTAACTTTCTTTTTTTTTTTTTTTTTGAGACAGAGTCTCAAGCTATAGTCCTGGGTAGAGTGCCATGTATCACAGCTCACAGCAACCTCCAATTCTTGGGCTTAAGCGATTCTCTTGCCTCAGCCTCCCAAGTAGCTGGGACTACAGGCACCCACCACAATGCCTGGCTATTTTTTGGTTGCAGTTGTCATGGTTGTTTGGCAGGTCCGG